>SNQJ01S0000472.1:168800-182901 GCA_010110895.2 Picea sitchensis | reverse complement strand
ACTTCTCAAAACATCTCAAATCCTATGTACCTTGGTCAAAACCAACCTCACATGAGAGGGCCCATGAGTTATAATTATCCACATAACCCAGTATTGGGCCCCACTGGTGTCCCTCTGCCACACTAGCATTACCCACAGGTTAACCGACAACTACCTTTTCTGGCTACCCTGGATCTTCCAGATTTGTCTCGGTTAACGAACGATCCCATTCATCATTCTTCGGTTTGGCCAGCTATTCCAACAAAACTTCCTTCTGACATCCCAAAATTCGACGAAAAATCCGGAGAAGACCCGAACAACCACGTGATGAATTTCCATTTGTGGTGCTCATCCAACTCCCTCATGGACGATTCTATTCGTTTGCGTCTTTTCCAACGGACACTTATGGGTTCCGCAGCAAAATGGTATATTGAATTACCACGCGCATCTTTTTACAATTTCAACTCCCTCGCCATGTCCTTCCTCACACACTTCCAACTGCCCATCCGATACAAGACGGGTACTGAACTATTAACCTCTCTTCATCAGACAACTTCCATACACATCTCCTATCATATCCATGAATGGAGAAGACGACGAAGGCTAATCAAAGCGGTCATCCTTGACCAATTATTAGCGGAATGGTTCACGAAATCATTACTACCCCAGATCGCTCGTGATGTTGCCATGGGCGGCGTGGTCACCAAGGAAGAAGCCATCGCCCGAGATCAGTATCTAGACTTAGTCTATTCGCAATCCGGTACTCTGTATGAGTTGATACCAAACGCTACCCGTGCCACTAACGATCCATCCAAACCATCTTCTGCTTCGCATGCGGATGGAGTTATTGGCTCCGTCAAAACCCAATCTACCACCCAGTCCACTGGAACGACTCAGCGGACCGCTTCGACGGCTGCTCCCAGTTCGACTACACCCTCTCCTACCCCCACCCAAACTCAGGTCTCTGATGTGAATGCGGTCCAATCAACCCCTTCACAACAACTTGGGGGCAAGAAGAAAGCGAGAAACAAAACAAAGAAGAACAATAATAACGAACAACCCAAAACCCAACCGCAAACCCCTACTGCCAGAAAACAACCACAGCGAAAATCGAAATTCCCATGTCTCATTTGTGGTGACGATCACTACACTCGAGATTGCCCACACCGTGATGAAGTGGCTAAAATTTTCAAAGGAAATTCACAACCCGCCGTGCTTACTCAGCCTTTTCTGCAACAACAATCCTTGGTTGCACAAACCCCCACGCCGGGGGGAAGTTCCAACCAACCCCATGATGAGGCCTCGACAAGCGCACACATTTACATGTTTAACGGGGTTAATCTAACCACTCGTTCTGCGACATACGACACGCCAGTTAAACTGGACAAGTCGAAAACTGTTAATGGTTCTTCGCCAGATCCTTTGCCATCTGTTGTTAATCCTCCATATTTTAGCCCTCCATCTGGGCCACTTCAGATTGAGAAACCTTCTTTTGACTCCATCTTACGCCCTCCTAAGAGCACCATCCGGAAATCCACTTTCAATCCTAACTCACGGGCTACCCAAAATTACAATATTGTGGAAGATTTGGCCCAAGCCACGTGTGCCATGTCCGCATTGGAAATTCTTCAACACTGTCCTAACCAACGTAGGACACTCTTAGCTTCTATTGGCACTTTCGATCCCGAGTCATCAAACTACATCACGTTTAACCTGGACGATCATCAACCGCGACTCTCCCACCATCTAGCTTTCCAAATCGATGTTGTTTTTCACAATCAACAAATCCACCGAACTATCCTGGATGAGGGAGCCTCTACCTGTGTCATGTCTCTAGCCTGTTGGAAAGGCCTAAAATCACCAGCCCTCAATAAATCCCCTACGATGTTACGCGCTTTCGATGGACGAGGTTTCCATCCTCACGGATTACTACAATCCCTCGTTGTTCAATTGGGCGGTAAAACCGTTACCGTTGATGTCGAAGTGGTCGATGCTCCCCTCAACTACAACCTATTACTCGGAAGAAGTTGGTTCTACGCTATGACTGCCATCGCCTTGTCGGTTTTTTTATGTGTACAATTCCCCCATCAAGGCAAAATTGTCACCGTCGATCAACTTGATTTCTGTACACCCGACACTCGCATCCCTGCCACCAACAACATTCCGTTTTTGGGAGACCACCTAGTTACGTATGAAAGCGTTGGTGTTGGCTTATTGAAAGATTCTAGCCTTATGGGTACTTTCCCTACACCAATTCCACCGACTGCACACCACATTGCCGCCGTCAACATGATTTCGACTATGCCTTATTAATCCTTGGAGTCCTCTGATCCATGGCTTGTACCTAGTCCTTTGGAATTCGATGTGCTCAGTGACACCATGCCACTCAGCCCATCCGAGGCCACAAACGTAGCTATTCAATCCGCCTCTCCCTCTTCGAACACTTCACATTCATTGGCACCTGATGCTTACTCAGTGCCCTCGTGGTTGGATTCCCTATCATCTGCCGTTGATTACATTTCCCACATTTTTCCTTCGGATGAATCTATTATGGAAATGCTTAGTATTGATGATTTGCCCTGGGATGACAACCACCATCGATCCTCTTTTCTTCCGCCTTTGGAGGAACTGCAAGACATACGATCTTTCTTCCCCCCCGATGTTACCGACGCTCCACAATCCCCTATCCTCACTCAAGATACTTTCTCTGAGGGGAACATGGGTAACATCTCTACTACAATCACAATTGACATTTCAGTCAAAGAAGGTGTCGTGGAAAACATTAATCTTGGTGCTAACTGCACGCCTGACGAAGTGGTTTCTTACACCACTTTGTTCAAGGAATTCCGCGATGTCTTTGCATGGAGCTACAAGGAAATGCCAGGGATTGACCCTTCAATCGTCATACACGAAATCAAGACTTACCCTGACGCAAAACCAGTTCGACAGAAACTCCGCCCAGTTCACCCCAAGAAACTGGCAGCTATAAAGGCAGAAGTTGAAAAACTTCTAAAATCTGGCTTCATCTACCCCATCCCTTTGACAGAATGGTTCTCTAACCTCGTTCCAGTTTCCAAGAAACAAGGGACCATCCGTTTTTGCATAGATTATCGTGATCTCAACAAAGCTTGTCCCAAGGACAACTACCCTACGCCTTTTATCGATCAGATCATTGATAATTGCGCGGGAAGCGTAATCTTCTCTTTCATGGATGGATTTTCTGGATACAACCAGATTGAAATCTTACCTGTTGATCAACATAAGACAACCTTCATCTACCCTTGGGGCACTTTTGCCTACCGAAAGATACCTTTTGGCCTAAAAAATGCTGGTGCTACCTTCCAGCAAGCCATGTCGTACGCTTTCCACGACATCAAGCATATCGCAGAACCTTACTTCGATGATTTACCCGCCCATTCATCCAACAGACCCGATCACATTGGGCACTTGCGGGTAATTTTTCTTCGATGTCGCTTCTATCGTATTCGACTGAACCCACATAAATGCATTTTCGCTGTCGAATCTGGCTGACTCCTCGGTTTCATAGTCTCCAAAGACAGGATCTGGGTGGATCCCTTGAATATCAAGGCCATCCTAGCCTTACCTCCACCCACCAACTTAACCCAACTTCAAAGTTTGCAAGGCAAAGCAAAATTTCTTCGTCGTTTCATCTGCAATTACGCCGAGATCACTAAAGGATTTATGCGGCTACTGCAAAAGAACGTCCCTTTCATCTGGGATGACACTGCCCAACGGTCATTCGACGCTCTCAAGCACGCTTTGACCCATGCTCCTTTGTTACATCCCCCCGAATACACAAAGGATTATATCCTTTACTTGGCCACTTCTACTTCTACCATTGCGGTGGTGTTAGTTCAAGAAGACTCTAATGGCGAAGAACACATGATTTATTATCTGAGCAAGAGTCTATCTGGACTTGAACTCAGATATTCGCATGTTGAGAAACTGGCTATGGCAGTCGTCATTGTTGTCCAAAGATTCCGCCACTACATCCTATTACGCACCACCACGGTAATAACAGACTCTAACCCCATGTACCATGTCTTGACACGTCAAGTACTTGGGGGAAAATATTTGAAATGGATCGTCATTCTTCAAGAATTCGATCTCGAGTTTACAAAGGCTAAAGTCAAAAAATCCCTGGTGTTTGCCGAGCTCATCTGTGCTCTCCCAAGTGCCAGTGAAAACATTGAACCTAGAGATTCTCTCCCTGATGAGTCTCTCTTCCTCATCAGCACCTCTAACCCTTGGTACAGAGACATTCTCCTCTACCTTCAAACTCAACATTTTCAGCCCAACATCTCTCGCGAAGAACGTCGACGCAGCCGTCACCACTCTCGTCGTTATGTCATCCTTGGTGACACTTTGTATCACCGTGGTATTGACACCATCCTTCGGCGATGTCTGATTCACAAAGAGGCTGAACGCATTTTGAATGATTGTCACCTTGGCGCTTGTGGCGGTCACCTTTCCGGGATGGCCACAGCCCAAAAAATCCTACGTGCCGGCTACTTTTGGCCCTCGATTTTCATAGATTGCATCGAGGCCGTCAAAAAATGCCCACCCTGCCAAATCTTCAACAAGAAGGCATGCACCCACCCTACTGCGCTGCACCCCATTATTTCCATCGGCCCCTTTTCCAAATGGGGTATCGATTTCATGTAGTGTAAGCCTACCTCAGCCGGGGGGCACGGTTACATCATCGTCGTCGTCGACTATTTCACAAAATGGCCTGAGGCTATGCCTACCTTTCTGAATGATGGTCATACTGCATCTCTATTCCTCTTCAACCACATCATTACTTGTTTTGGTATACCACATGCCATTGTCACCGACCATGGTTCACACTTCAAAAACCAGATGATGAGCGAATTACACATCAAATTGGGTTTTCTCCATGAAAACTCATCCCCTTACTACCCTCAAGCAAATGGACAAGTTGAGGATATCAACAAAGTTCTAAAAACCATGATCCAACACATGGTAGGGGAAAACAAGACATCGTGGCATTTACAATTGTTTTCCGCTCTCTGGGCCTATCGCACGTCTGTGAAAAGCTCAACTAGATTCACTCCTTTCCAGTTGGTCTATGGCATTGAGGCTATCCTACCAATCAAGTGTGAAATTCCATCACTCAAATTGAAAGTAGAACTCCTGCCCCATACTTCCGCGGAAGAAGAATGATTCTTGTATCTATCCAAGCTGGATGAAACACGCCGTGATGCTGCTCTCGTTAATGAGGCACATCAGAAACGAATTAAGAGTCAATATGACAAATCCGTCCAACCTCGAGCCTTTGCAGAAGGAGACTTAGTCCTCGTTTATGACCAACCACATGATAAATTGGGAACAGGAAAGTTAGAACCTATGTGGCACGGTCCTTACATCGTGAAGCGTGTTTTACACAGAGGTGCTTACGAACTAGTAGATCATGATGGAATTTCCCTGGGAGAGCCCTGAAATGGGCTTTACCTCAAAAAGTACTATGCCTAGATCACCTAGCATTTGTACTTTGTACATTATTGTATTTTAGTTTTGGTGTGTCTTTTCTTTCGCGTGCTCAAGTCTTTACCGTTGCCACTCATGACTGTGCTTGTGTTTTCATGCGCAGATGACGTATGTCTTTCCTATCTTTTTTGGGTTCGCGGATGGCGCCAGCCGACATACCCAGAACATTGCTTCGACAGCATGGGTTATTTATCAGTTTGACGAGGTGGTGAGTTCAGGAGGCATCTGTTTAGGACCAACAACCAACAATATGGTAGAATACCATGCTGTCATTGGATTGCTAACCCAAGCCTCCTCCCTAGGTATCTCTCGTATCATTATTTACTTAGACTCACAACTTGTGGTTTATTAGCTCAACCGCATCTACGCTATCCGTAGTCCTATCCTGCTACGTCTACACTTGCAAGTTCGCCGTCTTGAACGAATGTTCGATTACATTGAATATAGACACATTCCGAGAGAACTTAATAGTGTTTCATATTCATTAGCTAATTATATCATGGATCGGTATCTTGCCCACAGATAAGATTCAAGGAAAGAAAAAACTGTACATTACATGTAAATTAAAACACATCACAGACATCAGCATGTACAAATCATCGGCATCATAAAAACTCGAAACTGTATATATATATATATATATGGCGTGACTGAAATGTTTGCATTACATCAAAAAGTGTGTAGAAGAGCAAAATATTGGGTCCATCCACCCATACGACATCGCCAAACAAGGCATACAAAAAAAACATGATCACGGGGATACTCTAATCTCCCCACACTACGTTGTGTTGTGAGTAACATACTACTACACGCACTACATGCCTCAACAAATAATTGATGTTCTCTGGCACTCCTACAGTATGTCACTGCAGACGGAAAGGCACATCCCCCCTCCGCAGAGGAGGGATGCCCATAGTAAGGCCTTGGAGGTTTCTTTCGACCTCCCAGAGACCCACCACTGGTACCATCGGATATTCCGTAGATGGGGCGCCTCCACGACGTCCTGGTACTAGTAAATCAACAGGGCGCACTGCTCCCTTGTTTTCACATTGGAAACAAAACATCTGATAAGACTCTTTTACATACCCAAAAAAATACATATACATCAAAAACTTAAAAAACAAAACTAAACAAGGTACGACTTAGTCTCTTACCTGACTCATCCCAATCTTCCCCCGCGGGCAAAATCAAGTCCATACTCCCACGGAAGTCTACATCGGCGTATGGGAAGTCCTCTATTTAGAGGTACTGCCATCTCAACCAGGAAAATAAATCACCAGTAAAGTGGAACTCTGACTCTGAAACTAGTCTTGGAGACAGACTAGTCCACCTCTCCATCCGAGGTTTGTCCACTGGGCGTACTGCCAATGCTATCTGAGGTTGCATCTGAGGGATGTGCTCTAGGAATAATGAGACTAAGAACGAGCCATAGCCAAACTGCTTTTGGCCATTCCTACACCGTGAGATCTGTTCCTTCACATTCCGAAGGAACACTGCACTCCAATTGAACAGTGTTGGCTCTAAACACTGAACACCATAGGCTACATGTGATATTGATGCCAAATGAGCACTAGTGCTACCAGTCACGCTTGTGATAGAAAATAATATAGATCGAAGAGGTAGATCTCGTATATCCTTGATAGGGATCCTGCCCCCTACCAACCTTGCTCCCGGAATACAGTAACGTGCCAGATACATGTCCACCTGCTCAGGTAATGCCCTTTGCCCTGTAAAAGCTATGGGGACCCCTCTTTTCGAAAGGATGGTCAGAAAGTACACATCTTCCAACTCAATGGTTAGGAGTTGTGTACCAATATGGAATCCCGGTTTCGTAACATCCTAAAGGCCAATCATGTGCTCAAGCAATAGAATATCTCTTTTCATTTTTTGCAATTTGAAAAACTTGAGCAAGTCGCAGGCTCTCAAAGAGGCCCACGTACGGGGACTCCGTAGAGCGGCTAAATCATCCATCTCGTGTTCCCTCTCTTTGCATTCAATCATGATTGCCGAATACACCTACAAAACAAAAAAATCAAGATTTTCATCATTCCTCACATTTTTATGATTTCAGCGATTTTCAAAAAGCATTTTAAAACATAAAATCAAATGCCCATGACATCTAAAAGCAACCAATCATCCTTTCTAACCACCACACCCTTTAATATTTACCAAACAATGATTAAAACATGGTAAAAATGCAAAACGATTTGAGGGGGTGCATGGGCCCATGAGTGGAATTTTCATAAGTTTCTTTTGCTAAAATGGTYGGTCTAATCAATTGCAAGGGTGTAGACATCCTAACAACCCTTCTCCAATGCATGTTTGTGAAAGATTCTCCCCATTTCATTAACTTTTAAAAGGAGGCCGATTTGGTTAAAAAAGGGTCGACCTAGGGCTTTGTGTTTTAAATTAATAAGGCCATGAAAATCAACTTGAAACCATGCAATTGAAAGAGCAAGGAATGAACACCTACCTGGTTCGAACGGTGTGTGAAACGATCAAACGTGGCTCCGACGGCGAGAAAAACAAGATTTGCTCCGATTGAGATTCTCCAACACTCCACAAATCCTTGCAAATAAAATGGTAAATGAATTTCCAAATCAATTGTTATTTGTAGAATTTCATTCTTTTTATAAGGTATGGTCATTTTGGGTTTCTCTAACAGTGTAAATGGCTTCACTAATCTCTGGTTTATAGTTTCTGGCATCGCAGGTTTCTTGGCAGTTCTAATAAATCTTTAACCTTGTCGTATTTCTGAGCATAGTCTCAGTTCGTTCTCGAGCTCGACAATATGAGAACGTAACCGGGTAAACTTTTATCTCTTTTTCGCACCCGTACGGATACGATCACACGAAAAAGGAACCCCCCTGGAGTCTCCTTTAAACCCTTCTCAGAATCTCTAAATATGAAAATATTGTTGAGTGGTCTTGCTTCCTTTCACACTCGTTAAAAGGTTAGAAAGGGCGTCTTTCGAGCGATAGTTTAACCCTTTTTCGGTCTCGTTGGACTACTGCGCGAAAAAGGCACTGAGAGAGTTCTCTTTTAAGTGTTTTTCCAAACTCTATAATCCCAAAAAACCTTCGAGTTTTCTGTCCTTGGACTCGTTAAAAACATACATTGACAGACCCATATGGGATCGAACCCTTACTTCTTCCGGTTTGTTAAACAAAGGAAGAGGAACTTACCTAAGGTGAGTTATATCGAGCATGTGTTATCCTCCTCGAGCTCGTTAAATCAGAAAGAGGTACTCATCTATCTGGATGGGGGAAAAATTGAAAGGAGCAAGCCAAGAAGTCTCTTGAGAACATCATCTAGCACTTCTTAGAGTCGCCCTTGAACACGACACTTTGTCACTTTGCATATATCATAACCCGTTGAACCTCTGCACTGAGCCAATCCTCCGAGTTCCTTTCACTCCTATGGATCACCCGACGTAAGTCACAGTATCCATTGCGCAGATTTGGTCCATGTCATGTTTTGTTGTTGTGCCTCAGTGTTCAAGGGAAGTATCTGCCTCGAGAGTCAACCATCCCAAATATCTTGTCTCAAAAACCCGTGTCAGTCCATGTTCTTTTGATCTACCAATTACATCCTTATACACGTTTCGCGTCGTTGATGGGGGATACATCAAGGCCCTCCCTCGACGAGTCTATTCTTGTCGACTTCAACACATTATCCAGGAATTAGACTTAGAAACTATTTAGTACTTTGTGACCTGCATGCCTCAATGGCATGCCTCCTCACATTCCACAGTGGGTTTCATCATTGACTTATGATCGAATGATTCCATGGATGTTCGACTTCAACTCATCTATTCACGTTCGGTGGAATGTACTAAGGTACCTTGGGAATCATTGACATTAATGGTGATCTCCCTCGCACTTGTTAACGNTTGCGAAGGAGTTCTGGACAAAGAACACATACATTGTTGCATAGATCCACTTTGTATTGGTCGTGGCTATGTCTTATCATCTCGTATATCCACTGTGTATTCTTCGTGGCTACGATCAGTCTAAGTCATTACAGTATAGATCCACATTGTATCTTCGGTGGCTATACCCTTTTATCAATACAATTATGGATCCACAGTGTATATTATGGCGGCCATATCTCAAATCTTGATCATCCAAGCATAGGTATGCCTGCCTTGGGTCCCGAAATATGTCATGATATTTGTTGGATGTTTGTGTGTAGCTTCCGTCAGGTTCTCCGAGTCTATACCCTTTATTGAACGTCTGCAAAGTATTTCAGTCATCAGTTCGCGTCTTTTGACTTCATACTTTGGGGGGCATTCTTTTACACGTCAAAATTGCTCAGCTGGATAAGTGTCATATTGTCCCTATCAATCGTCGTAAGTGTCGCATCTTCCCTGCAACTTTCGCAAGTGTCGCAAGTTGGTCACTAGTGTCGCAAACGATGTTCAGACATAACGCTATGATAATGACACTAAGGAGGCACTTATAACATCTCATCTGACTGATTTGAAGGAGGAGAATTGGTTTACTGGGATCAAATAACTCTTGACACCTGAAAAGAACCCTGAAACAAAGGTTTGGAGGGGGAACGCTCCCCTACTTCAGCTCCAGAAGCGTTGATGCTCCTCTATAATGCTTCATGGAGCGTTATAACGCTCCCCATCCCCTTTTGGAGGAGCGCTTCCCATCCTGAGAGCGTTGGCGCTTCCCCAAGGCTTACCAGGGAGCGCTACAACGCTCTAAGACCCCTTTTGAGGGAGTGCTCCCTATTCTGGGTCAGTTGTTAGCCCGTTGAGGAGAATGAGGAAAGGATCTTTTGAGATTAGAAGGCAGTTGTGCTCGAATTCTTGTTTTCATCAAGAGATCCCTGATCTAAGGAGAAGGTTCCCAACTTATTCTAAAGATAACTCAAGAGGTTAAGCTCCTCTTAACCTATATAAATAGGCTCTATGATGGTGGAAAGGGGGGATATGAATATATGAAACTTATGATCTTGGAGGAAACTTACAGTCAGCCAAAGGAGAGTGATCAGTGAAGCTGCTATTATCCAGGTTGTGGATCTTTCAGGCAAGGTTTAGACGAAGAGGACTTGACGAAGATGTCTTATTCGCATCTACGATTGTAAGAACTGCTGTCGTTATTCTCATTAATATGACACGCTTGGCCTGTTTCTTTCTAGTTTGTGTCTGATGTTGCATGAAATTATCATTAACTAATAGATCTGTTTTCAAGCTAATATCAATAGAGTAGGAAGTGGTTGTATCTTGTTTTGTCCACAGATCTCAGCGAGGAGCAAAGGATTGGAGCGCAACTCGGAGCGTGCAGGGACAAACGTCAATTAAGAGGTACTTTTGTTATCCTTCCTTCTCATGTATTAGTTTAGATAGACTTGAAAGGAAGTCAGTGTCCACGTTAAGCATTTTTCTCTCTAGGGTTAAGGTCAATCCTTAGAGGTGATCTACCTATCCGCAGGGAGATTTTCCTACAACACTAGGTCTACCCACTGCGTGCCAACAAATGGTTCCGTTGTCGGGACTGGGATCTATGCATGAGGGGAATGTGGAGTTCGACTAAGGAAGAGATATGATAGTGGTTAGAGGAAAAAGAGCACTATTGATCCAGAGATCATAATAAGAACTCTTGGATAAGCTCGGAGTAGTGGTTATAGAGGTATGTATTTACAGACTTACATGAGATTTTCTTTGTTGATTTCCCGATAATATTGAATGAGTGGTTACAAAGGTTAGCTGAAAATAATGCAAGCATTGTTGTTCCAAGGAATTTGACCCCTCATTTGATCTGACAAGTTAATACTATAAGTAATTAGATCTCACACATAGATTATTTTTGGATAGATTGTGTATTAGGGGGTTATATTACTGAGTTTGCTATAGATTCTACCCACTCATATAGTGTTGCTGAAAGAGATATATTTAAAGGCCTACATGGAAGATATTTGAAATTATTTTGCACTTGGATCAAAATGTTTCTCCGTGATAAGGGGGTTATGAAGCTGAAATCTGATCACCCTAGTAGCTAGGTTCCTTCACTCGCATAGGGGAACTTGGGGCTGACTGGGGGATGGTCAAAGTGTATGGAGAAGAGGGATTCAAGAAAGAATAAATAAGGAACAGATAGACTGAAAATCTCAAGAGAAAAATAATTTGTGACGAAAGAATATATTGGAGTATTGTGCAGTGGAAAAATATTTCAGTATAGTAGGAAGATGACTGTGGATGATAGAGAAGAGAACCACATTGAGGCCGAGGAAAGAGATATTGGTGTAGTACTCCAAATCAAAGTAATAACACACATAGAGGAGAAGGAAAAATATCGTTAGCTCAATCCAGCAAAAGTAGATCCATCACATCCCAGTAGCCCCACTCAGGCCATACTCTATCTCGAACCCACGATCCTGTGTGTGTCTCCAAGATCTAAAACTTTGTCATGAACACTTATAGTTAGGGAAAGAAGCAAGGATTGCAGTAAAGGTAGTTAGAGTAGTGGAAGTGACCTGACAAACCAAAATCAGTTGGTGACACCAACGAAGAATACTCTGAGAGGATATAATCAAGGAGGAAGAGGAGGATTCAGAGGTTGGGGAAGAGGAGGATTCAATAGAGGAAGATGATTGATTATATGTTATAACTATAACCAGCCTGGGAATTTGGCATGATATTGTCAGAATCCTTGTACAACGTGCACATACTGTAGACAAATGGATCATGCAATGGAATATTGTTCGCATATGATTGCGAAGTGGCAAGAAAAGAGGAACCAACATGTTCAAATGATAGCAACAGAAGAGAACAACGATTGACCAAGGATAACAACATTTACGCGTAGAGGAGAAATAACTAGAGCTTATGCGAAGAAAAAAGGAATTCAGACTGACTAGTGGGTCAGGAAAGCAACAAAACCTCCTATAATGTTTGACCCATGAAGAGAGAGAGACACATATAAGTAATCAAGGAAGGAACTTCTAGAAACAAAATGGGTAGAATCAACTTCACAACTTGTGTATGATAGGCCACCTGTGTATGACATGCCTCCAACATATGAGCCCTTGATGACATAAAGGACAGTCGAGAAGGTAAGTACTCTAAAAAGTTTGTTAAATATTCATTTATAACTAATGAAGGATGAAATTGCATTGAAGTACCCAGTGCATAGCGAGCATTTAACCATGTACAATGCAAGAAAAGTACAAATAGGGAATTCTGACTTAATGAACAGGTAGGAGATTATGATATGGATAATATCATCTTGGATCTGGGATTTGATGTGATCGTCATTCCAAATATGGGAAAACCAAAGTTGATCTGGTCACCAATTCAGTTGAGGCTATCAAATCAACATGATATTGTCTCGATTGGACGACTAACATGGCTGAATGTTAACATCGATGGAGTGCGCAACACAACATATTTTGAAGTAATCGAGATAGTATATGGTAGTAAACCTTACCCAAAATTATTTGCTCTCGATTGGAGTTTTGATAAGCAGACCATTATTGATCTGAAAAAAAAGACAAATGATATTTGAAGTAGAAGACTTGTGATTTACTATGCCATTGGATCCCACATAAGGTAGGCGATATGTGGAACCAACAAAGGGAAAATAAATCTATAAGATTTATAGTATGACCACGCGAATGGATGAATATATTAATCCTACTATGAAGGTGTACTCAGTTTGAAAAGTATCAATTCTTGCGTGTTGGATTCAAAAGAAGCCCTCGAGCATTGACAATAGAGGTTACATGAGGTATATACAAGGAGATGTGCTCATATTACCTACACATTGTGCTGGATTGGAGCTAAGGTATGTGATCCCCCAAAGTATAATGGACTAACTGTTACACATTATTTTCGTCATTCCTATGATCATTAATGATGTAAACCTATATGTTGCCTTTAGAGAGGTCAGTGGCCTGAGTTCCTGAAGAGAGAAGGGAGAAGAACTTTTCTTGAGAAAAGAAGTTGCATTTTCCTATGTAAAAACCTTATAAAAAATGAAGTTCGCAGGTTGCTATATAGGCAGGGTGCGAGAATGACCCATTCTCGCAGGTTGCACTATAGCTAGGGTGAGAACACCTCACAGTTTTCTCTATAGCTAGGGTGCGAGAATGCCTACACGTGGGAAAAATGAGTGTTTTCTCGAATCTTCTAGAAGGAGAATCTTCTATGGTGAGGTGGCATCTGAATGGTTTGGATCTTACTCGCTTTCATGATTTAGTGGGATCATCCTAACCTCCTCACCTTATCCTCTTCAACTTATAAAAGGAGAGGAATTCTCATGGAGAAAGTTGGCTTTTGTGGGATTTTGTGAGCTTGAGCTTGGGTTCTTGAGCTTGGAATTATTATCTTGGTTAGAGTGGCTTTGAGATTTGCTTTGTCAAGATATATTGTGAGTAGCTATCAGATCTATGGTTTCATAATTCTTGGAGCAAGAAGTGTGTGGGGAACGAAGGAAAGTTGGAAGGGACCTTACGACATCAAGGCCATGGTTGTAATCTCTCTTTCACATTTAATATGATACAATAATATGATTCTTTCCTATAAATCTTGTTGTGTTTTATTGTATGATTCCTTGATCACATACGTAGGTTTATATTG
>SNQJ01S0000472.1:126547-166157 GCA_010110895.2 Picea sitchensis | reverse complement strand
GAGGAGAAATGAATTTTTGAAGATGACAAAGTGAATTGAAGAAGGAAGTACATGTAGGCCCTGAAGATAATTAAAGAAAATAATTACAAAATAAGAAAGTGTTAGGTCAGCCCTAATGTTAAAAGGAAGTGACATAAATGGTACAAATAAAAATCATTATACATTCATTTGATACAAGTCAAATTTTAGAGGAAATCAGAAGTAAAGAAGGCCGGATTTCAAGGGAGGATGAAGTCTTTTGGTGATGTGTTCTAAGGTATGCTATTTTCAGGTCATCTTACCAGTTTTGCTATAATTTTTTTTTCTGGAACGATTCAGATGGTGAAATCGCTATGGTATTGAGAAGACATATCAAGGTACCTCTGGTAAAAATTTCAGCTCTTGATTCGCTATAATTATGGAGATACACTTTGTGGAAGATAGGGTTTGTGACCAGTCCTGAAGCTAGTCAAGAAACAGGTGTTCTGGGTATAACAGTCATAACTTCTTTATAAAGAATCCAAATGACGCGGGACAAATTTCATTGGAAATATTACAGACTGTAGTTTCTTTTTTGTGAGTTTTAGAATCAGATGTTAAATATTGAGAGCAGGGCATGCTGTGTAAGTTCAATTTCCTGATTAGACCAGAATTGAATAAAGTCTACCATTCTTTCTATAACTTCTTTTTGGGGAGGATTAAAGGAGTGAAACTTGGATGAGTTTCAGAGAATACATTGAGTAATATTATCTACAGGATCAGAGTACTCCAAGAATTGAATAATTGAATAAATTGAAGAAGTCTCAGAAAGCATTATTAGGTTCTATGTGATGATTGGTTGATGGTGATGATTTAATGTAAAGTTTTATTATCTCTCATATATTCTTGGGTGGAATGAAGGGGCAAGGATGGAGAGTTCAGCTCTCTCTTGATATTGGAGGATTGTATTTTCCTATTGTAAGTTTATCCCTCCCTTTACATTTGGAAGCTGCAGCTACCTTTGGAAGTCATTACTTCCCTTGAACAATAACTATTGATTTTTTCTCATATATTGTGCATGGTGTACTATGGTGTATTGGTGTAACTATTATACTATTTTTCGTTTCTCATTGGATATAATTGAATGATTTAAGTATAAGTTGAAAAATATTTTAAATTGTACTTGATACTGATTCACCCCCCTCTCAGTATCAACAATTGGTATCAGAGCGGGCTACCTTCAATACATTTTAACCACTCGAAGGAAGATCCTATGCAAAAATGGAAGACAACATTCCAAATGGGATTCCACCATTTGATGGAAGCAATTTTGAATACTGGAATAATAGAATGGAAACTTACTTGAAAGCTCTTGGGGAAGATGTTTGGTTCTTAGTTGCTTCAGGATACAATTCTTTGAAGAAACCAAAAACTACAACTCAGAAGGAAGCAAAAAGGAACAACAAACTGTTAATAGATACCATCTTGGATGGATTGACAGATTCAGTGAAATATAAGGTGGGATCATGTGCATCAGCAAAAGAGATTTGGGACAAGCTACAAGACCTTGATGCAAGGGAAGAAACATAAGAAGAAGAAGAAGTTGAAGAAGATTACAACATCTCAGATTTCAAAGAAGAAAATAGAGGTCAATTCTTTTTCTTTAATTGTGAAGGAGTAGGACATGTTGAATTTGAATTTCCTCATCCAAGGATTGAAAGAGATGACAATGAAGAAGAAGAAAATCATGAAGTAGAAATGATTCAACAAGAAGATGAGAATCTTAAAAAATTGAAGCATGTTGAGATTGAAAATAAAAAGCTCAAAGACACGCGTAGAAAACTAAGAAGTGAATTGGGTATTTATGAAAAGAAAGTTGTGAGCTTAAAGAAACAATTAGAAGACTTTCAGAAAATAAGATAAGAAACCATTTCCTTGAAAACTATACTCGAAGAAGCAAGAAGAATAGCAGAAGTAAAGAAGGTCCAAATGATAAAGAAAGAAGAAGATTGTGAGAAACTTGAACAAGAAGTTGTCTCATTGGGGAAGATAAGAAACCATTTCCTTGAAAACTATACTCGAAGAAGAAAGAAGAATAGCAGAAGTAAAGAAGGTCCAAATGATAAAGAAAGAAGAAGATTGTGAGAAACTTGAACAAGAAGTTGTCTAATTGAGGAAGAGCTTAAGAAGCTCTCAAGTTCCAAAAGAATTAACACATCTTGGATGCATCGGTGAAACTTCATACAAAGAAGATGAAAATACCAACAAGAAGGTTGAAGAAAGAGCTACACAGACAGTTGATGAGAAGTGGACCAGGATACCAGAAAGAAGTAATTATTACAAAAGAGATGAATATCCAAGAAGACCTCCTACCTTCAGGAATCAAAGAAGCTTCAATCAGTATGAAGGAAACTACAGAAGAGTAGATCATGAACCCATATGGACTACATCACAAAGAAGGTCACTTACTCCCAGGTATCAAAATTTCTTTCTTGGTCATTGTTATACTTGTAAAAAGTTTGGACATAAGGAAATTAATTGCAGAATCAATGAAAGGAACAAATACGCAAGAAACATGAATGGTGTAAACAGAAGATATGGAAATAATCATGGATTTCTCAACATAAGTTATAATTCATTTTACCCATTGATGGACAAAAATATTGTATGCTACAAACGCAATTATCTTGGTCACAAAGCACGAGATTGCAGATATATGAATGAAGATGTCCCTATGCCAACCACAGTATGGAGAAGGAAAGAGATTCCAAATAATGAAGATTGTCGAATAGCATTAACCGCTAAAGAATGTAAAGAAGAAGATGAATGGTACATAGACAGTGGACGTTCTTCACACATGACCGGGGATCAAGACAAATTCATCATCTTGAAGAGAAAGGGTGGCAATGTTGCATTTGGAGATGACTCATCTGCCAAAATACTCGGAGAAGGTGTAGTAGAGCTTGGAAGAAAAAATGTAAAAGAAAATAATGTTCTATTGGTTGAATACTTGAATCATAATCTACTCAATGTTAGTAAAATGTGTGATCAAGGATACACTCTTACGTTTGACTCCCGAAAATGTAAAATCAGAGAAAATAACTTAGGAAGATTGGTTGCAACTGCAACAAGAATACTGAACAACATATACATCCTAGACATGAAGAAGAGAGAGAATAAATAATCCACACAAAAGGATTGTAAGGAAGAAAAGTCCCAAAGACCAAAAATAATGATGAAGTATTATTGAGTGCCACATGTTTAGGGGGAGTAGCCCCAAAGAAGAGAGTTACATTTTTCCATTAAATTCAGGGGGAGCATCCCTAACCTTTTCCATTGATGTCAAAGGGGGAGAGAAATTGGGATCATGATGATAGGGGGAGAATGAGTGTTTCCATCAATGAAAAAGGGGGATATTGTTGTAAGATTGGTTGTTTCCATTGATGTCAACCCTAGTCATGGGTTTTGGACTGCAAGATTGATAAAGGTATTTGGACATGAAGGACAATGCACATGCATAAACAGCACCCATGAATGGATAGTATACATCATGTTGTTTTTGGTGGTATGTGGCATGTCACGTGGATCCTCATGGTTGAGGATAAATGAATTTTTGAAGATGACAAAGTGAATTAAAGAAGGAAGTACATGTAGGCCCTGAAGATAATTAAAGAAAAGAATTACAAAATAAGAAAGTGTCAGGTCGTCCCTAATGTTAAAAGGAAGTGACATAAATGGTATAAATAAACATCATTATACATTCATTTTATACAAGTCTAATTTCAGAGGAAATCATAAGTAAAGAAGGCCGGATTTCAAGGGAGGATGAAGTCTTTTGGTGATGTGTTCCAAGGTATGTTATTTTCAGGTCATCTTACCATTTTTGCTATAACTATTTTTCTAGAATGATTCAGATGGTGAAATCTCTATGGTATTGAGAAGACATATCAAGGTACCTCTGGTAAAACGTTTAGCTCTTGATTCACTATAATTATGGAGATACACTCTGTGGAAGATAGGGTTTGTGACCAGTCCTGAAGCTAGTCAATAAACGGGTGTTCTGGGTAAAATAGTCATAACTGATTCATAGAGAATCCAAATGACGTGGGACAAATTTCATTGGAAATAGTACGGACTTTAGTTTCTTGTGTGCAAGTTTTAGAATCAGATGTTAAATATTGAGCGCGGGGCATGTTGTGCAAGTTCACTCTCCTGAATAGACCAGAATTGAATAATGTCTACCATTCTTTCTATAACTTTTTTTTGGGGAGGATTCAAGGAGTGAAACTTGGATGATTTTTAGAGAATACATTGAGTAATATTATCTACAGGATCAAATTACTCCAAGAATTGAATAATTGAAGAAATTGAAGAAGTCTCAGAAAGCATTATTAGGTTCTATGTGATGATTGGTTGGTGGTGATGATTTAATGTAAAGTTTTATTATCTCTCATATATTCTTGGGTGGAAGGAAGGGTCAAGGATGGAGAGTTCAAATCTCTCTTGATATTGGAGGATTGTATCTTCCTCTTGGAGGTTTATCCCTCCCTTTACATTTGGGTATCTTCCTCTGAGGTTTATCCTCCCTTTACATTTGGAATGCGAACTGTCTTTTTGGAAGTCATTACTTCCCTTGAACAATAACTATTGATTATTTCTCATATATTGTGCATGGTGTATTGTGGTGTATTGGTGTAACTCTTATACTATTGTTCATTTCTCATTGGATATAATTGAATGATTTAAGTATAAGTTGATTTTTTTTTTAAATTGTACTTGATACTGATTCACCCCCCTCTTAGTATCACCATGACCACACCATATGTATGTTCAATAAAAGAGTGATCCATATCAACAATGGTTTTCGACTCACTACAGGTTGAA
Source organism: Picea sitchensis (assembly GCA_010110895.2). Taxonomy (NCBI): domain Eukaryota; kingdom Viridiplantae; phylum Streptophyta; class Pinopsida; order Pinales; family Pinaceae; genus Picea; species Picea sitchensis. Next base: position 161,315 of record SNQJ01S0000472.1, on the reverse strand, counting down.
AAAACAAGACATCAACCATATTGTAAATGACTGGGAAGTTGAGTGGAAAATCCTAGAGAAAGAAACAACTGAGAAGGATACACAACAACCAAAGAAGGAAGCACTAGAACCAAAAAAGGATAAAGAAGAAGAAGAATAGGAACAAGTAGAACAAGGTAATGGTGAAGGTGACACACAGGAAACAACACCACCCATTGGAGAAAAGAGAAAATAACATCAGAAGGAGCGATCAACGCACAAGCATAAGAAGAGGAAATCCTTCAAGGAAGTAGTCATCCAAGCATTAACTGAGTATGACTTAGAGAAAATCGGAGATAAAGTGAAGGAAGTAACAAAAGAAGCATTTATGCGAGATATGCAAAAACAGGAGGAAATCCACTCAAACATGCAGGCGCAGATAGGAACAATGTGTCAAATTTTGGAGTCAAAGAACCATAATAAAGACCTCTGTAGAGGTCGGGAAAATCATTAAATATAAGCATAATGGAAAGATGACGAGAACACGTAGTCATAAATGAAAAGAGGCGACGATATTTTGATAGGCTGGCAAATCTAGACTGTGATCCGTCGAAAAACATGAATTTAATACAACATATGGAAGGAGTTGACTGTGAATAAAATTGGATGAGACTGAGAATTTTGGGCCTAAAGAGGAAGAATTGTTGGAAACAACCTATAAAATCATAACGGGGGAAGACAAGTAAAGGTTATTGTTGTGTGAACATTTGAAGAGAACATAGAGATAGAGGAGAGCCAGAGTCAGATCTTACAAAAGAGAGAGTTGAGTTGTATAAATTTATGGCACCACCAAAGGTAGGAGCATCCACATTAGGAAATAAGAAGTCACATAGTAATCATACATCAACACCGATGCAGGAAGAAACTCCAAGAGAAGAGGCATCAAACCCAATCAACTTTCCCAGAGGGTATGCAACACTTAGAAATCCTATAGAAAAGAAAGTCAGACTACAGAAGGAGCCAAAGTATGACCTAGTTACACCAGTGATTCCACCTGGGATCACTATTGAGGGAGATATGTTGGGTGCAATAGGAAACCTAATATTTTCCAACCATGATCTTGCAAATGTAAAGAATTTCTTAGATTTAGTACCAGATAATTACCTGTGCACATCACTCATACCATATTCACTTATAATCACAGTCGAGCCGCAAGAATGGGCCACAAGAATCCAAAGAACATAAATATTGAACTTGTTGGAGATCCTTCATTTTGGTCGAAATGAAGAGATCAACATCTGCATCAAGTTATTGTTAAGTTGTGTCGACAGAGGATTTATGTGGTTGGATAGATCAGTTTCAATCGACACCCAATTGATTGTGTGGATTACATGATTTCGATCAATAGGGGAAGACCCTTTACCAATGTTCACAGACAAGAAGTAGGAAAAAGAATTAGCATAAAGAATGAAGGAATAATATGGCACACATAGAGAAGCGTGTGGACTAGACATCGTGAGTATCAATGATGATACAATAAGTTTTGTGACGCTGGTTTTGGCTTGCAAATTATTTAGGAAATGTCACAAATATTAGGTTCCATCAGGAGTCATAACATCAATGGAGAAGTTCGTACCAGGAGTATAGATGAACTGGGTGACATTCTTAGTGAACTAGTTCTTAAAATATTGTAGGGAAGCACAGGAGAAAGGAATGAAGTTCCATTATGCTTGATTATTAATATTAATTTATTTAGTTGCTAGGAGGGAACCAAAAGAGACACAGTTCATAGAAGGTATGCAGAAACCATACTTGGCAACAAGATATGTTTCATTTTGGCATACCGTGCACAAGAAAATATAGTTGGACAATAACATCACGTTCTATGTCTACAAGAAGACAATTCGGTAATGCATTAAGGATACACCACAAATTCAACTAAAAATATTTGAAGCATACAAAGATATAACGCAATTCAAGGTAGGACCACCGCATATGTATGTTCAATCAAATAGGGATCTAGATCAACAATGGTTTCCGACTCACTATAGGTTGACAAAAAAAGACATCATCCATATTGTAAACGAGTGGGAAGTTGAGTGGAAAATCCCAAAGAAAGCAACATCCCAGAAGGATACACAACAACCATATAAGGAAACACTAGAACCAAAAAAGGATCAAGAAGAAGAAGAAGAAGAGAAAGGAGAACAAGGGAATGGTGAAGGTGACACAAAAGAAATAGCACCGCCCATTGGATAAAAGAGAAAAGAGCATATGAAGGAGCGATCATCGCATGAGCATAAGAAGAGGAAAGCCTTCAAGGAAGTAGCCATCCAATCCTTGACTGAGGATGACTTAGAGAAAATTAGAGATCAAGTTAAGGAAGAGACAGAAGAAGAATTTATGTGAGATGCACAAAAACATGAGTAAATGCACTCAAACGTGCATGCACAGATAGCCACAGTGTGTCAAATTTTGGATTCAACCCAGATAGTGCCAATCCGAATGACAGAAGAGGAATAGACCGAGAGTACAACAAAAAATATAAAGTCACAACCAATAACATCATAACCTCCATCAACATTAGTAGAGTGTTGAATAATGAGGATATCAGCAGGGTCTATAGAGTTCCCTATGACAGAGATGCAAGAGCAAGTGCAATCACTAAGTCATGTTGACTTAGAGTTGTCACAAATATTGCTCAATGTGTTACACATCTTGCAGAAAAGTGTCACACAAGAAATTCAGTTGCGCAAAGAGTCAACTTCTATGGAGTTGGCCAAAGTGAATGAGGACAATGAAGCACTGCACACAGAATACAACAAACTAGTGTAATAATGGGATGAGGCTGCACAAAGATAAGCAAGGTTGCATCAGGAAGTACAGGAAGTATACAAAAACATATCGAAAGTATACATGGAAACATATGCCCCATTGGAAGAGAAAGTGATGAATATCAATGAAGATATTCAGGGATTCCGCATGAAGATTGTTGACTTGGAATCTCACACTACACCAAGTACACCACCAAAAGAAAGAGAGTAAAGGGAGAAAAAACGTATGATCACCGTGGAGAGAATTAAGAGTTTGGATCAAGAATATGAAAACTATATGAATAAATCACACAAGTATGGACTCAAATGATGAGAATACATAACTAAAAACATTAGACCAAAGGTTACAGACTGCACAGGGGAAGGCACAGAAGATCAAAGACACAATGGGCACTCTGCTACCTCCAAAGTGAATGGAGGCCATAGTGGAGAATAGGCAGCTACATCAAGAGATAAACCAAATGAGAGTTGAACAATAGACTCTTGCATAGAATATCGATCCGTTGAAGGAGGAAGTGTTCAGCGAGACAAAAGAACTTGTAGAAGTGCAAGGCATAATGAAGCAAACAATGCAAGATAATTCAGAAAAAATAAAGACCCTTATTACCATGCAGACAACAGAAGGGATTTTGACACATGAAACACAAGTAAAGGAAAAGGTCACAACCGCAGAAGAAAATTTTGAGAATCTTGTTGCGACATTGAAGGGAGTGCAGTAGAAGGCCTGAGTGGCTTGGGACGAGACAAAAGTGAGTCTTGGGGGCCTGTTGGGACAAGAATTTTTTGGACCATGTTTTGGAACTGCGCAACGCGCGCAAAAGAAGGAAAGTCAGTTGACACAATTTTATTGATTAACATGCATAAAGGAAGGAAGACAATTGTAATCTGTTAGGAATTTTGGTCCATTGAAAATGGCTAAGCCCTAATGTAACAATATCAATATGTAAGGTTTTTTGGGTAGAAAGTAGAAAGTAGTAGAAAAGGAACATATGAGTTGAATAATGAATGAGAATAACATGTGAGTGAATAGAAAGAACTAAGTATGCACTGTATGTGTGAATGTAAGAATGAAGGAGATAGAGAAAGATAGAAGGATAGGAGAGCGGAAAGGGATTAATGTATGAACACAGTGTGCATATTTTGTAAGATATTATTATGAATAATATAAGAAGTCGGTCATTGTGGACATATCCCATCTTAGGTGAACCACATTAAATCCTGGTGTATTTGTGTTATGATGTGTTTATTGTTATGTTTATTGCACACATGATATAATGTATAATGTATAATGAACAAATTCTAAGTGTAATGGTTATGATGAATTCCTCCCATCCCTTCATGAGTGTGGAAACTTGGTTCCTATAGTCCCCACAGATACCTCGGGAGAGACTTCACCTGCTTGAGGGTGATGCCGAAATAGTCAGTATCTGAGGGTTTTGTTGGTGAATTCATGTTAAACCCAAGGTCTTCCCACTGCATGCCAAAACTAGTCTTAATACGGGGGAAATTATAGATCCATGCTTATCATAGTGTTTTCATTGTAGTTAATTATTTACATGGTATTACATTAGTAAGGATTTTTTTTTAATCCCATATATTGTGGAGGAAACTATTTATTATCTCAAACTCTACAAGAGAATGTTGATGGTCCTTATTTTTAAAATGTTTAGGTTGGTCCATATGATTTTATGTAGGTTAGTGCTCTATTTTTTTCATTTGAAAAGGGATTTCTTATCCCATTGGAAAATATTTGGACATCCAAAATTGTGATGGAAATATATGCATTATGGGTACATGTGGTGGAAAGTTGTGCATTATGAATACATTTTGAGGCACATTGTTGATGTGGATTTCTAGATTTTAACTATTAGTAGATCAAAACAACACAAATAAACTCTAGTTGACTAGCAAAACAACTACTTGTAAAAATACATCGAAACTCCAAACTTTATTGATAATTAAAACCTTATATAAAAAGCCTATTTACATGTTAATAAAGTCACTATTTGAAGTTAATGTTTCAATTACATTATGCATAACTCTCTTTGTCTTGGGCCTACATTGTAGAACATTCTAACATAGTAGTATAATTTATTAGAATATTAAGTTAAACTCTTTTCTTAAAATTACATCAATATAATTACTTATCATTTCTCCCAAGTGGTGAAGCATTGAATACCAATACTATTCAGAACTCTACACCTTTTGAATTTGAGTTTCTAAAATTTATTTGGTTTCATGCATACAAAGGAAATGCATTTCAAGGATGGTACCCACAGTTAACAATAGATTCTTGAGGGAACACAGCCAGGTCAATAACACATTAATAGATCAGATATAGCTCTTGCTCACTAAGAGAAAACATGTCACAAAGTGGGATTTGAACCTGGGTGGGGAGTGTAACAATGTTTCCTCCCAACCACTCGAGTTACACCCAATTGAAATTCTAAAAGAATTATTACCAATGAGTTGGGTGATTTTATATAAACCATAGTGGAAAGAGTTCAATTTGTGATGATTAATTTTGTTCAATCTATGTTTGTCAAAATATAGCTAGAATTTGTGTTTACCACCTTGGAAATGACAATGAGCTCTTTTCTTATCTATTTGTGCTTTCTTCTCTTCTTGAATGCATAGAACAATATTTATGAATTTGCTTCATATGAAAAATAAATGGATTTTATCTTTGAGTTATTCTTTTTTCTAGTGTTTACTAGCTAGATGAGGCAATGCCAAAAGAAGCTCATATGGATCTAGAATATAAAAACCCATGCATAGGAGAATGACTAGTAAATATTTGAACCAGTCAATAATATGCATATTCAATATGTGATGAGGAAAGATCCCTTTTAGATGGAGAATGGTAGTTGAAAATGTGAAGAGAATAAATCAAGGTCATGTTAGCCACTTCAATTTGACCATATATTTGAGGATAAAATACATTATGAGATAGATGTTTTATCAATTCTTATGAGAATATCAAAATATCAAGACAAATGATGATAAATTCATCCATTCATTCATGAAACACTTCATGCATTAGCTTTATGAAAGTTGCAGGTGGATTATTTAAGCCAAAAGGCATAACAAACTATTCAAAAAGTCCTCGTTTTGTTTTGGAAGTAACTATTTTCCAAATATCCTCTGATTTAACCCTAACTTGATGAAATTTACTTTAAGATAAAGTTAGTATAGTATTTTTATGCTTGTAATTTATCAAGAAAATCATCAATATGTGGAAGGGAATATCAATTTTTAATCATGCCACCTTATTAAAAGTTTTAAAATATTAAAAAAGGCACCAAGTACGATCCTTGCTATTGATAAGGAGAATAGGAGAAGCATAAGGCAATACACTATGTTTTATAAAAAAATTGTCCAATAATGATATGCAAGTCTTTTAACTTATTTTGACCAAGACAAATGTGTGATATGTAAGTTCAAATATGCATCAAAAATAAAATCAATGGAATGTTCAATTTGTCTAGGAGAAGGAAAAATTTTAGGCTCTTGAAATAATCCTTTATGCTCAAGAACAAGTTCATCTATAGGAGAAATAAGATCGAATGCTTCTTTGTGCTCAAATTCATTGTGAGGCCTAATGAAAAGTTAGCCTAAATACTTAGCATGTTTAAATTCTTTGTTATCTTGATGAGAAATTAGCAATGGTTTTTTGAGCTATGCTTTATGTTACTATCTTGGTTGTCATGCATGTAAAAGAGTTCGTTCTGATAATTACCAATGGATGAAGAATTTTAGAGTTCATCAATAGAGGAAGAATTTTGGAGTTCTCATATGGATAAAAGAATTTTGGAGTTCATCGATGGAGGGAGAATTTTGAAGTTCGTCGATGGAGGAAGAATTTCAAATTTCATTGATGGAGGAATAATTTTGGGGATTGATGATGGAGCAAAAGATTTGAGGTTCACCGATGAAGAAGAATTTTGGGAATTGTTGATGGAAGAACAATTTCAAAGTTCATTGATAAGACAAATTTTAGAGTTTAGGGAAAGAAAAAAAATTGAGTCCTATGAAATAATAGATTTGATGATCACCGATGGAGGGAAAATTCTGTGGTTTACCAATGGAGGAGGAATTTCATAGTTTGTTGATGAAAAAATTCTTTAGCTCGTTGATGAGGATGGTGACATGGATGTATCAGGGGTTGACAAGTGAACATCAAAGCCATATTAGCAACCACATGTCATGCAAATTCAACCATATTTCCATGTTTAAATTGGAATCATATGAAATTTAAGGGTATTTCCATAATGAGGAAGGCTACAAAAGTGTCAGTGAGTGTCAGTGGCCAATTTAGCTACAAATTTCTAGAAAAGGCGAATTATATGTTTTTGAAGAACATGGTGGTACTCTTTGACATAGGCCTTGTTATTGATGAAATTTTTGTAATGAGTACATGAAGATACCTAGCTGTACTTTTGGCATAATTACAAGGAATTTGGAATGGAGACTCAGAAATAGGCCAATATCCACTATTTTGACTCTTTAGGGATTTTTTAGATTTTCAGAGGAAAAAGGACCTCATATCGTAAATTTGGAAAAAAACTATTTACTCGATATTTTTCCTCCTCAAAAAGACCAACAACCTTTCCCTACTAAATTTTTCTTAGTTTTTCTTCATTTGAGAGATAGCCAATTTGGATAAAAATTCTAAGTCCTGAGAAAGTGTAAAAAGGACAAAGTCGTCAATCCCAGATTGATATAGAATTTGACTAGAGAATCAGACTTTGAATCTAAAAGTTGTTGTGTAGTCAGAATCATAAATTCAATCTGCATCCAATATAAAGTTTTCTTCTTTGTTGATAGATTTTTTTATAGGTGGCAAAAAATGGTCTCTCAGCTAGATTACACCATGAGGAATAGGGCATAATTGATTATAAATGGAAATAAATTAGAAGATTGTAACTTTTAGCTCGAAACTCAGAATGAGGCATGCATACAGTTTTTGGAAATTTTATTCTAAGGAGAATGTGACTAAAGGATCAGAATCCAATTTAGTGCATCCATACTTTTCATAAATTGCGATGAAGAATGACTTGTAGTTTAATTAATGAAATATTTTACAATGTGCATAATTTCTAATAGTGATTGTTGCATGCACATTTTTTTTCATAATTAAGGGTTTAGGCACAATAGATCAAGCTTGATATGAATACTAAAGAGATGGATTATGCACAAGGTTCTTACAACCATGGACATGAAATCAACGAATTAAATATCAACCTAGGAAATGAAAAAATAGAGTCCAATGGACATATAAGTAGGGTGGAGCCTATATAGTTGATGAATTTCTTTCAAAGGGAACTGTAAATCTACAAAGGAGATAATGAAAGTGTTGGAACATAAAGTATTGACGGTTCATCACACTTCTCCTGGATTTAGTTGGTTGAGTGGTATACCTACATCTAGATATAGTCGGTCGAGCGATCGACCAAAACACTACATCAGTCGGTCAAGTAGTCAACAAGTTTGTCGTTCGAATAGTCGACCAACAGTCGAAGAGATTTGGGTAGTGGATCGACTACGATATGGCCACATGGGTGGTCATGTTGAGTATCCTTTTCGAGATGACTTGACAACACGGATTGGCAGAGTCAACTCTAACAATCGACAAATGTATTTGGACAAGATCTTACCAATTCTATGGAATTTGGTTATATCTTGAGGCTATAAATAATACACCCTATCGGTCATTATCATCAAGAAATAAAAGTGATTTCATATGGTGCTATCAAAGTCCAATATGCATTATGATGTTCCCATCACAATGCACTTTTCTTAAGTGGTGTAGCAGTGTCCTTAGACACCACCTTTCTCTTCGAAATTGTATTCCCTCTTCAGTTATCTGCATGATTTTCTATCCATTTTTTCATAGGTTCAAGCTCTTCCCCAACATGGTATTAGAGCCGATGGTGTAAAACATCTCCCTTTTATCCACAAACTTTTTTGAGTTGGATCTGTTGTGTGATTGATTCTGGGATGGTGGTTTGTAGACTATAACCTTTGTAACAAAACTTTATGTTTAGATATCAAAGATGGCTTGGAATATTGATCCTATTTTTCTAAATAAATCAAATTATGTAGTATGGGCACCATATATGGAAACCCTACTAAAGAGTAAAGGAATGTGGTGGTATATGAATATTATGTTTCCGGATCCAACAAACGATCATGCAAAGTTCGTTGTTGATGGAGAGAAGGATGAGGCTGTGGGGTTCATCACGAACTATATCTTGTGAGAGATTCATTTTCACCTTAGTGTAATCAACTACCCTCATCAAGTCTGGAAGAAGCTCAAGTTATTGTTCGACCGAGTCGATGGGAGCCACATCATGCAGTTGGATAAAACGTTTATCTCTCTCAATCCTCATTCTCTTGACATAATAGAGGAGTTTTTGGAACATGTCAAAGAAATATGGTTGAAATTGGGAGAATGTGTAAAGAATTATTAGAATAAGGATGGAAAACTCGTCAATCTTGTCCTAATGAAAATGAAAACATTGTTCAACGTGCTCATGTCAACTTTTCGCACCAACTAGCAAGCACGTAAGGAAGATGGTAAGGATTAAACCTTTTAAGATTTATGTGGCCTTTTGATCATTGATCACCACATATTACTTGAATAAGGAAAGCTTGGTGCTAAACCTCAATCCCACTTGCTCAAGGGAAAGGGAAAGGGAAATTTATATCATAGAGAAAGAACATGATTTGATACCTCTACATAGAAATATATATTCCATGACCAGAAACCCAAGGAACAAACAAATACACCCCAATGAAGTTGAAAGAAGAATGCATCTCAATATTGTGTAAATATTAGACATGTGGAGAAAGTTTTCTATAATAAGAGAGATGATTTAGAGGAGAATTTTAAATGCATTGAAGGAAACGTGTTTGTTGAATGTTGACTCGTTGATAACTTCATGTTCCAAGTCATAAATTCGCAAGCCTTGTTGTCTCATTCTATGCAGAATGAATGGATAGTTGACTGTAGGTGCATTCATCATATGGCTAAGGATGCTTCCTTGTTCACATCCTTGGATGAAGCTAAGGAGAGGAATATCTATGTTGCCAATGATTTTTCTTTGGATACTGCTGGTCAGGGTGATGTTCCATATCGACATGGGAGAATTGTCGATGTTTATCATGTGCCAAATCTCATTTTCAATCTATTGTTTGTTTCTTAGTTAACACAGACATGTAATATTGTCACATTTTTCTAGATCAGTTCTTTGTTTGTTATTTGAATAAATAAAAGTTGATTATTGTCAGAGGGATTCTTGACCCAACAGACAGTCTATACAAATTTTGTGACAAGACATGACCTGACAGTGAACAGACTGCTCTTATTTCTCACACTAATGAACATATTCAAACTTGGCATGAATGACACAGACACCTAAATTTCTGAAGTCTACAAGCACTGGAAACTCAGAACATGGTTTTTGGTTTACCTAAAATGTTTCCCCCTAAAGGAGTTTTTAAAGGATATGTGCTTGAACAAAATCATGAGGCATTTTTTAACTCTAGAAAATAATGGAGAGCACATAACCTATTAGAATTGGTTAATAGTGATGTATGTTGCATCAATCTACATTCACTGATAGGTGTAAGGTACATTTTGAATTTCATTGATGATCTCTCTCATTTTACACGGGTCTATTTTCTGAAGAATAAGAACCTTGTCTTTGAAAAGTTCAAGGAGTTTTAGGCCTTTTCTGAGATTAGACAATGGTGATGAGTATGTCAATCAACATTTTGAAGAATACCTGGTTCGATCTGGTATTCACTGGAAGCGGTCGATTCCTCACACACCTAAATAGAATGGAATTGTGGAACGCAAGAATCAAACTTTAGTCAAAATGGTTAGATGTCTTTTGCAAGCCAAAGACTTTCCTCCTCACTTTTGGGTTGAAGTTGCATATTGTAGAAACTATCTACTCAATTTCATATCGACTTGAGTTGTTCCTTCCATGTCTCCAGTTTAAAGATGGTGTGGAAATAAGCCTTCAGTTGACCACCTCCATTTGTTTGGATGTGTTTCCTAAGAGCATATTCCCGATGATTGTAGAAATAATTTGGATGCAAATAATCATGCTTGCATCATGATGGAACACTCTGAAGAGTTGAAAGCCTATCGATTGTTTGGTCTTGTCAAATAACAAATCATTATAAGATAAAAAGTATGGTTTTATGAGAATTATTCTGGCATTAAGTTGTTGAATTCCTCCTTTGGATTACTACAGGATGATCCCCTTAATGTTGTCTCAGATGTTGGCTCTCCAGTTCCATGTTTCAGTCATTCAACTGGATAGTCGAACTTTACTCATGTTTCATCTTGACCATCGACCTTCCCGTCAACTATTCCTTCAATCTATGTTTCAAATGGTTCGTTTTCTTTGTCGACTGAAACTCTTTTGACTTCTGATCGACCTACTTTAGTAAACAACATTTCAACTATTTCTTGTCTACCCATATAGGATGCCAAGATAATTGAATCTGTTGGAGCTGATGTCGGTGATATTTCCTCCGGACGACAAACTCAAAGTCAAAAGAAACATGGTATCATTTCCTTAATGTACTTGAAACTTTCGACCTCTTTTCCTACTAAGATGCTCAAGGATGACCTAAAGAACAATATTTTGGAACCATTCAAGCAAGTAGTGAAGTAGTATGGATCCATCAACTTTTGGATTTTTTGTTCAGACCTCGACTTCAATCTACTCTAATAACCAAAGTGTTATAAAAGTTGTTGACAATCATGTTTACCATAGTAAGATTAATTATGTTGAACTCCATGATCACTATTTGAGACAGTTGGTACATGAGAGCGTTGTCTCTCTTGAATATTTCAGAACAAAATATTGGGTTGCTAATATCTTCACCTAACCCTTAGCTAAATCTAGATTTATCAATCTCTATATGATTCTTGGGCTTTACGAAGATGCAATTATGGGGGGGGTTTCATGATGACGTAATTTCTCCTCTTGAATCTGTAGAGACGTCTGCTGATGGGGGGTGTTAGAACATCAAGTAATGATATTTCATCAAACTTATATTGGATCCAGTCGATTGAGTGGTCGACCTACATATGGATATAGTTGGTCAGGTGATCGAACATAAAACTACATTATTCGGTCAAGTAGTTGACATGCCTATCGGTTGGATAATAGACCAATAATCAAAGATAGTTGGGTGATGGATACACCATCCCAAAAATTGAATATGAGTTGGATGCATGGATGTTCATGTCGATCATCCTTGTTGAGTCGATTTGACAACACAGATTTGGTGAAGTCAACTCTAACAACTGACAATTATATGTCGAAAATATCTTCTCAATTCTATGGAAGTTGTTTAGATTTGAGGCTATAAATAGTATACCCTATGGGTCATTATCATCAAGAAATCAAAGTGATGTCCTATGGAGATATCAAGGTCCAATATGCCTTGTGATGTTCTGATTACAATGTGCTTTTCTTAAGTGTTTTAATGGTGTCTTTAGACACCATCTTTGTCTTCAAAATTCTATTCTCTCTTCGATTATCTGTAGTATTTACTATCTACTTCTTCCCAAGTTCCACCTCTTCCCCAATGGAAAGGTTGATAAGAGATCAAGAGGAGTAGGACCAGATTAAATCTCAATTAATATAGAGTTTGAATAACTTGAAAAGATAAATGAACAATGAGTCTAGAATAATACATGCAATCACTAAGGCATGCATAAAAGCACATATCTCATGATAGGAGGGATGACCATAAAGGGCCTAGGCACTCAAGAAGTGTTATCAATCATCACCACTGACCTAGACATTCAACCAAAATAGCACCTACGTTTTCATAATCATAGAGAAAACTAAGTAGGCCTCCTACCATATATCATAGGAGAAGGCCCAAGTTAGATAGTAACAAGGAGAGATGAGGAGGCTCAAGCCACCAACATTTGATGGAGATCATATGAAGGGTGAAGAAGATGAATTCTAGTTGTTTGGCATGAGAAAATATTTCCAGCTACACAATTATTCATCAAATATAGAAGAAAGTATTATCATATATCACCTTTAGGGGAAACCTTCCATGTTGTGGGACTAGTTGAAGCAATTCAAGAATATTGATGAGAAGATAATTTCTTGGAAGTATTCCAAGAAATACTTCCATCAACAAGAATTGTTAGAGAATTATTATGATAACAAAATGCAAGAATTATTTGATCTTAAATTAGGAATCCTGGCCATGGAAAAGTATGAGAAGAAATTCTTGGAGATTCTAAGGTATGTGGATTTCATCAGGGATGAGAAGGTTACAACTAAAAGGATATTGAGTGGACTACCATAATTCTGCAAGGATAAAATTTAGTTTAAAGAGCCCAAGTATTTGGAGGAAGCCATGAGGAAATATAAGTATTTGTATGAGCAGGATAAGAGAAGGCCATCTCTTCAAAAATCTAGGGTTGAAAAAAAGAAAGAAAAAATGCATCAGAAGAGGAAAGGATTCAAGACACATTTCTTTAGAAACAACTCACAGTCATATCATCAAGGTAAAGAAGCACAAATTGATGCCAATATAACATATCCCTTGGGGAAAATGCCAAGAAAACAACCCATAAAGTGTTGGGGATGTGAGGGAGACCATATGTAGAAATATTGTCCTTGTAAAGGATATAGGATGAGGATTGTACATAATATATGGGAAGTTGATACGATAGAGTACATGGGTAGAAGAATGTCAACGATTTATGTAACATTAGACAATGTGCAAGTAGACTATTAATCTCCAACATGATAGAGGTGGAATGTAAGATTGATAATCAACCCATAGTTATTTTGATTGATTTTTTATCTAGTAAAATATATATAGATCATAATTTGGTTGAAATATTTAAATTTAAGAAATGTATGCACGAGAAGTCTTGGTTGGTTCAGACATCCACTAGAACCAAGAGACGAATTAATAAGATGGTTAGGGATTTCCTAGTGAGCATGAATGGATTCAACACTAAGGAAGATGTGAACATCATACCTCTTGGGTCATATGATTGCTTGATTGGTATGGATTTGTTGGATAAGCATCATATTGTCCTAGATTTATAAAACAAGGCTTTCACATATCTTGATGAGGAAGGGAATTCAATGATTTTTTTAAGGTATTCAAGGCCTACATCTATCGAGGATATTTCAACATTGTATTTTAAAATAAGTTTTAGAAAAGGGTGACAAATATATGCAACACATATGGAGAATCCAACCAAGGGGTGCCAAATGTTGAATATTATCAATTCTTGGAGTATGAAGACGTGTTTAGGGAATTTATAGGGTTTCCACCAAAATGATACATTGACTTCTCTATTGATTTAATGCCTAGACATTCCCTAGTATCCAAGAATCTTTATAGAATGAGCACACCATAGCTAAAGGAGTCACATATATAGCTAGTCTAATAATTGTTGAAAAAGGGGTACATACGCCCAAGTGTTTCACCATGGGGTGCCCTGATGCTTTTTGTGAAGAAAAAGGATGGAACTTTGAGGCTATGTGTTTACTTTAGACAACTAAACAAGGTTACCATAAAGAACAAGTACCCTTTTCCAACGATTGGTGATTTATTTTATCAGCTAAAAGGAGCAAGGATATCTTCCAAGATTTACCTGAGATTAGGCTATCATCGGTTGAGAATCAGAGAAGAAGATACTAGCAAGACAAACTTTCAAACAAGGTATGGTCATTATGAGTTTGTAGTGGTGCCATTTGGGTTGACAAATGCACCAACTATTTTTATGTGTCTAATGAATGGAGTGTTCTAAGATTACATGGAAAAAATTGTTATTGTCTTCTTGGATGATATTCTTATCTACTCCAAGACAGAGGAGGACATGTGCAACACTTGGGGTGATACAAGTGTTGAGAAAGAACCAATTGTATGCCAAGTTGAGAAAGTGCACTTTCTATCAGATGCAAATCAATTATTTTGGCCACATTGTCTCAAAGGAGGGCATAACAATGGATCCTGAAAATATTGAAGAAATCATAATTTGGCCAGCATTGAAGAACATTTTAGAAGTAAGATTATTTATGGGTCTAGATAGTTAGTACAGGAGATTCATTGAAAGTTTCTCGAAGATTTCACATCTAATCACTTTGTTTCAAAATAAAGGAATAGAATTCGAATGGAATACAATGTGTGAAGAGAATTTATATCACTTGAATGATTTATTAACCAATGCACCTATCTTTAAAATGCATACCCAAATGAGGATTTTGTTGTCTGCACATATGCATACAAAGGACTTGGTGGAGTCCTTACCCAAAATGGCATGTCATTTGCTATGAATCTATGAAACTCAAAGAGCATGAGAAAAATTATGCTACCCATGACTTGGAGCTTGCAACTATTGTTCATGTGCTAAAAATGTGGATGCATTATCTCATGGGTAGAAAGTTTGAGTTGAGGATAAACCATACTGGTATGAAATATTTTTTTGGGAAGCCAACACTAAATGTCAGACAAATTAGATGGATTGATTTCCTCAATGAATATGACTTTGACATCAAGCACATCAAGGGTAAAGAGAATAAAGTGGATGACACACTCAACAGGAGGGTGCATGAAATGCATCCTACAAACATTATCATGCACACTTCATATTTAAAAAGAATAATTTTAGACAATGTACATGAATACTAAAATTATGTGCAAACTAAAGAAGGCTTACAATAGAGTGATGAACAACAAAAATTTAAACATTATAGAATGGAAGAGGATGAAATCCTCTTGTACAGGAATATAATCTATGTTCCTAATTCTCAAGAATTGAGAAATTTAGTTCTAAAAGAGATGCAAAATGTGTCGTACATTGGAAATCTAGGGTACCATGTTACAAATCAAAATTTCACACTTGAGTTATGCACCCTAAGTGTCACAAGTGTCACAAAGTGACGTATGCACCTCGGTAAGTGTCACATTCACTGTCACAAGTATTGTATGCACCTTAACAAGTATCACATTCACTTTATGAGGTGTCACCACCCCTTGAAACCATTAAAAAAATTGTTTATGACCCATAAGTCATATGGGAGGAGGAAAAGCATCTTTTTTTAGTCAAAACACACTTTTTCCTTGGAAATTTTGACCCTTTTTTGAGAATTTATGAAGACCATCGCCCCCATTTCCATTCTTTGGGTGAACACATAGAACCCACTTTGACACTATAGGGGATCAATGATCTAGGATCAACGCTTTGTATCTCACTAGGGGGAGTGTTGATGTTGTTGAGAGAAAGGGGGGATCTCCCCCACCTTAATTTATGGGCTAGCTCTTTGAGATTGAATTAGTTTTGTTAGACCCTCATGCTTGGGATTGATTTTAGGATCTGATCCAAGCCTCAAGGAGCCATATCCTCAACCATACCCCTCATTGTATCATGGTTTTTATGCCTCTCAAGACTATATATTGAGGACTTTCCAAGGTGAAAAGGAGGAAGCTTTCAGATATGAGACTTTTGAAATTGGGATTCATGCAAGGGTTGGACGAGGAGAGATTGAAGGAGTTGCAAATGACATCATTTATGATCTATAAGTTTTCTTGGTTCTCATCTAATATATTTTTCATATTTCCTTCAATTATATATTCATATGTGATTTTTTATTGATTGGTTCAATCCACGTAGATATATTTTCTTTGTCTAATCGATTAGAGCAGGAGATAGTCGTTTGTTTCTCATTGTTCATTTCGGGTACGGATTTTATTCGAGAGTGAAGATAAAGCTCATAGATTGGAGAGGATAGGAAAAACATCATAAACAAGGTACATCACACTTCCTCTCCTTTGCTCTTTTTCGATGGACAAAATGAATTTATAGGAATGGTAGTGTCCAAATGTAATTTTCTGTCTTGGTATATGGGTCTATAATCTAAGGGAAAGTTCATCTATTCGCACGGGAATATTTATGTAACAAAGATTGGCGACTCCGTTGGGGAAGGACATTGACTTGTATTTCCTTGGATCGTCTGAAGCTTTTCCTTGTTTGATCTTGTTTGGTTGAATTTTTTTGAGCCTTTCTTCTTCCCTCTGCTTCATGAAGAAATAATCATAGTTACCAAGCCAGTCTCTGCTAAGTTTTTTCTTTTTTATGCATATTTTCAAGCATTTACAGGACTAGCGCTCCCCCAGAGTGGCTACTAGGATTTTGGTTATCTTATAAGTGCTCCTTAGGGGTCTCTTATGGAGCATTGTATCAATCTATCTCTTTGTTGTGAGGAGTGATTCTCTTTTTTTTAAGCAAATCTAGGAGAATCTGCCCTGTTTTTCTCAACCCTTTGTTGGAGGTATTTTTCCTAGAGTCTGTACTTTTTCTTGTGACTTTGTTTAGGTTGGGGATATGGATCTTTATCACTCTTTCCATTGTCTTGTTTGAGATTTCATATTTTTCGAAATTGCGAGATTGATTCGCCTTGTTTCTTCTTGGTTTGGTCTGAGTCTTGCGAAGTTTCTGGTTATCTGACTGATTGAAAAGGTCTGCAAAGGTTTGTTGGGCTTAAGTTAATTTTTAAATATTTATTCTTTGAATGATTTGAGACTTTATTCTTACCACAACCTAGCTTTGATGTGTCTTTCTTGCTCCTCGTTTTGTTAAGACAATTGAGTGATTTCTCTTTCTCTCTATCAATTTTTGGATTCTTCTTTGAACTTTATTATATTCCTTGAATGCTTGTCAAATGTCGAGTCCTTGATTGAGTGAGTTAACTTGTGAGTGCATTCTTTGTTTGAAATCATTTTTTATTCATGTCCTTTGTATCTGCATTCAACTCTTTCATTTTGATTGAAAGTAATAGAGTGTTAAATGATTCACATTTTCTTTCTTTATATATTAGAATCAAACAAAGAAGATAGTTGCGTTCTTGATTTTGGGTAGTGTAGTAGATTTCATTTAGAAAATTGCATTTGGGAATTGGGTGTTTTTGTTAAATAAAGTTGAACCTCTTCTCCATCCCATATGTAGGATTCATTAAAGAAAAAGAGTTTCATTTCATTATTTTGCATTCTTTTGGAATTGAGTCTAAAACATCATAAGTTTCACTTTCACACCCTTGAGTAAACAACAACCCTAAAATGAAGTGCTTATAAAATTAATCAGACACTTTTATATTATTTGGTAGCAAACCTACATTAGCTTAAAGTGTAGGGATTTGGAATATGTCATGAGGATAACTTTCCAAATCGATCAGAAAAACATAGAATCTCGTGCTAGGGAGTGGTAAATCCAATTGTTCGTATAAGCATAGTTGGGATCCCCCTCTCACATAGGGGTTAAACAAGAGGTCACATACGGGATAGCAACAAATATTTCCCTCTCAGGCTTAACCATATGTAGATGAAATATCGTATATTGGGGGTTCTTCCTGAGAAACGATTGGTTTCATTTGGTCTTAGAGGTTCATGAATCCTGAATCCATTGGGGGTCCTCAATAGTATTCTAGTCCACTTGTCTTCATTTCTCTTGAATAATTTTAGACTTGTTATCCTGCTTGTACGTTCGTTCTGACTGTCGATTGTATCCTCCCGGAGGCTGACTGCAAGTTGGTAACCTTAGTGGCCTATATCTATAGGGTTAATACACAAGGTGACGGTGAAGGTGATTCTTTGTCGTACCTGGGTCAGACATTGTTCAAACTCACTCGGGCTCCTTGGGGGGTAAACCCACACATAAAATCATGTGGGAAATTGCACCAAGGCGTAAGTCCTTTAATAAGTTCACCAACATAATTGATCCACCTGCTCTATCCCATCCCCTTCCTATATTTATATCGCGATGTTGGATTTCATCACCAACTAGTGGTTTCATTGTGGGAATGTTTGTTTGATTGTTTGCTTCTTAGATTTGTAGTGTGTGATATGTTTTTTCCCTAGTGGACCTTAGGTCGAGTCAGTATCAATGGTGCCAGTTCCTGGGTGTACCAATGAAGGAACCCCTTTTCTTGGGGAACCATTCACCTTTCCTTCTTTTGGAAATGTTGGTCCTCCTTGCATTTCCACATTGAGTCTTCCAGGACTCACCATCGGGTTACCGTTTTGGCTGTTTCTTACTCCGTTAATCTCAAATTTTCCCAGTGCTTCGAATTCACCTAATAATTTATATGTAAGCACACAACCCACAAATCAACCTGATGTAGACCTTTGACCTTCTTCACCCGTCAAGTATCCTTCCCTTTCTCCTTCTTCTCCTAGTGAAATATCTAAAGCAAGTAGCCAAGTTGTCAAGAAGAAGAAGAAACTGAAAGAGAAGAAGAAGTAGAAGAATCAGAAAGATACCAAGTCTCCAACTGCATCAGGTCATGTTGGATTTGAGCAACCAACTAATTTTAATCGTACTGGGAGTGTTGATAATATAGACAAGTCTAAAACAAAGAATCCTAAACCCAAATTCCCTTGCAGGCTTTGTAATGGTGACCAGTTTCTAAGGGATTTCCATGGTCTCCCCAAGGTCTTAGAAATGTGGTCTTCCACGTCATCAACCCCTGTTGGACATGATGGTGAAACCCCATCAACTAGTGACGTTAAGGTTGGTAATAATAATAGAACTGTCCAATTTACTTGTATGTTATGTGAAGGTGATCATCACTCACCTTTTCCCTCATATGGATGAGGCTTCGTATATTATTGAAAAGATTCAACTTCCAACTAGTTATCGTAAGATCTCTCCCAACCCATCGTTTGTTGATGGACTGGTCAATCCAATTCCATCCCCGTTCAGTACGGTTAATCAGGTGGTCAATTTGGTTTCATCCTCATTTGAACCACTAACCCAAGTAGTTGATCTAATTCCATCATTGGTCAGCCCCACTCTTCCTCCAAAGAGTGCTCCCCAAGTGGTCAATCCAGTTCCATCATTGATCGATCCCACTCCTCCCTTGAAGAGTGCAGCCAAAGTGGTCGATCTGGTTCCATCATCGGTCAATCCCACTCCTCATTCAAAGAGAGAGGATTTTTCTTAGGTCTTCCTCATTAATACTAATTCACTCAGACAAGGGGATACTATTCCCATCCCGATGGCACCCCCTTCAAGCACTCACATGATTTCTATTTATTGGAATCATTTAACATAACCCCATATTCCTTCTTATGTTCCTTTTCAAATCACCGTGTAGGTTTGTGGTAGGAATAATCCTAACACTATAATATATGAAGGTGTTTCTATTAGCATCTTATCCATGAATGCTTGATAATATTTTGGTTCCTTGCAGTTTGTGCCCATGACTCAAAATATGTTGACCTTTGACAAAAGAATTAGTCAACCTTTAGGGACCCTTCCTCAGTTTTTGGTTACTTTGGGAGGAAAAATAGTCTATGTCGATCTGATGGTTGTTCACGAACCCTTGGACTTTAACTTTCTCCTTGGGTGAGACTATGTCTATGTTATGAGAGATTTTGTGTCCACTCTCTTTTGAGTGATATGCTTCCCTGACAACGGAAACATAGTAATGATCGACCAAATTTCATTCATTGAACCTCATCTGATGGTCAACCATCTGCCTTCCCTGAACGGTCCATACATTCCATCGAAGTATGCCCCACCGTAGGTCAATTATGTAATGACATGTCCCATGCACTCAACTTCGAATGAGAGGGAATATCTCCCTTCTCTTGACTTAGATATGGTAGTTGACATGGTCATCTCTTCGATAGGGCTATTAGAGCTAGATCTACCTACCCTTATCGAGGTCATCGACATGTATTCCTTCCGAATTGTTTTTCTTCCATCTAGTGAAGATCTCCTGAAATACATAGTTGGCTTTTGTCCTTTGACATGTATTCCTTCCATAACATTGTCCTCTTGGAATCCATGATCAAAGAGAAGCTACGAGCATAGTTTTTCTTATCTGTGGCAAGCTTGCTAAAAAATGAAACAGAAGCTACGAGCATAGTTTTCCTCTCTGTAGCAAGCTTGCTAAAAAATTAAACATAAATCTGGGGATTGAACCTAGAGTTACAATCATAATTTAATTGTGTTTCAAGATTGTATAAAAATGAAACCAATTCTGAGCTTAGTCTTTGTTCTTTCTTGTGCTCATAAATACATGAGAATGTGACCGAGTATACTTTCATCACTTTTTCGGACTCATAATGGTTATACGGAAAAGGAACCCCCTAGAGTTTCCTTTAAGTTGTTTTCATACTCTCTAAACATGAAACAATTGTCAAGTGATCTTGCTTCCTTTCACAATCATTAAAATATTTGAAAGGGAATCTTTTGAGTGGTAGTTTATCCTTTTTTTTGCCTTGTGAGACTAATTATGAAAAAGGAACACTATAATCAAGCATGATTAGAAGAGTTCTCCCCTGTATTGTTTTACACTTTTTTCGGTCTTGGGAGACTAAATTTACAAAAAAGTCATTCATGAATTCATCTTTAAGTTCTTTTCAAACTCTCTAAACATGAAAAGCAACCGATTTTACCTTCTTTGGGCTCGTAAAACTATGCATCAAAGGATCTATGTGAGTCCAATATCCAGGACCCATCTGGGAACGAACCCCTCCTTCTTTAGGTTCATTAAACATATGTCAAGGGACTCATCCAAAGGATGAGCTATAATGAGCACCTGTTACTCTCCTCAAGCTCGTTAAAAAATAAAGAGGTACTCATCTATCTAGATGGGGGAAAAATTTAAAGAAGTGGGTCAAGTTTTGGGGAATCCTTTATGGCAGCTATTGTCGCCCTTGAAAATGGATCTTTTTTTCATCTCCTATTACAGTTGGTTAATCCACTTGTCTCTAATTCATACCAATTCCATTCGTTTCCGTACTTTTTCGTCTAGTCGAAGAGTGCTCTTATTTCTATCACATTACATTCTTGGTACTCATCGAGTTAATGCTACCATGTCAGTTGTCGTGCCTCATCACGTTCAAGGGAAGTTTCACTTCAAATCATCCATCTGCAGTATTTCCAGTTTCCATTACTTGTGTTAGTACATACTCCTTCAATTCACCATCGTATATCACTTTCCTATGTCAATTGTTTGTGTATAATGGGGGATACATCAAGGCCCTCCTTCGACGAGTCTTTTCCTTTCAAATTCAACACATCATCTGAGAATTAGAATTAAAACCAAATTAGTACCTTGGGACATGCATGCCTCAATGGCATGCCTCCTCGGTTTCGACAATAGGTTTACATCACTGACATTTGATCGGATGATTCCATGAATGTTCGACCTCAACTCATTTATTCGCATTCACTAGAATGTACTAGGGTACCTCGGGAGTCATTGACATCATTGGCTATTTCCCTCACACTTGTTAATGGTTTACCTCAATGATCGATAATCAAGTGGTTTCTACCATGTTTGATATCAAATCATCTATTCACATGGCTAGATTTGTACCACATTGGGATTGGGACGAAGACCTTGGGTTAAGAACTCACTATGTTATCTGTTTTTCCTAGACTGCGAATGAGATAATTTGAGCATGTTGATATATATACTGTCTCATAGATCCACATTGTATTGGTCTGTGACTATGTTTTCTCATCTCGTACCTCCACTGTGTATTTTTCGTGGTTGCAATCAGTTAATGTCATGGATGTATGGATCCACATTGTATCTCTGGTGGCCATATCCTTAGTCAATATTTTTCATGGATCTGCAGTGAATTGGTCGACGACCATGCTTTGATTCATCTCATATTTCGAGCATAGGTATGCCTACCTCAGAAATGGAACATATATTAATAGTGTTTGATAATTGTTTATAGCTTCTGCCACGTTCTCCCACTCCAACATCCTTGCATTGAAGAATTGTAAAGTGTTTCAACCATCAATTTTTCTTCTGACCTCACACTTTAGGGGGAATCTATTACACATCAAAATGTCACACTTGATTTACGCACCCTAAGTCTCTCAAGTGTTGCAAAGTGTCACAACTCGATAAGTGTCACATTCACTGTCATAAGTGTCATATGAACCTTCCCAAGTATTGATTTCACTTTGTGAGGTGTCACCACCCCTTGACACTATTAAAAAAATTGTTCATAACCCCTAAGTCATATGGGAGGAGGAAACCATCTTTTTTTGGTTAAAACACACTTTTTCCTTCGAAGTTTCGACCCTTTTTTAGCATTTATGAAGACCATTGCCCCCCTATCTATCCTTTGGGTGCACACATAGCACCCCATCTACCACTATAGGGGAGCTATGATCTAGTATCAACACTCTGTCTCTCACTAGGGGGCAACACTAATGTTGTTGAGATAAATGGGGGATCTCCCCCACCTTAATCTAGGGACCAACTCTTTGAGATTGAATTACTTTTGTTCAACCCTCATGCTTGGGCTTCACTTTAGGGTCTGATCCAAGCCTCAAGGAGCCATATACTCAACCATACCCCTCATTTTCTCATGGTTTTTATGCCTATCAAGCCTATATATTGAGGGATTTCCAAGGTGAAAAGGAGGAAGCCTTCAGATATCAGACTTATGATCGTGGGATTCATGCAAGGGTTGGATGAGTAGAGCTTGGAGGAGTTGTAGCTGACATCATTCATGGTCTATAAGTTTTCTTTGTTCTCATCTAATATACTTGACCTATTTCCTTAAAGTATGTATTCATATGTGATTGTTTGTTGATTGGTTCAATCCATGTAGATAGATTTGATTTTACTAATCCATTAGAGTAGGAGATAGTTGTTTGTTTGTCATTGTTCATTACAGATATGTATTTGTGCCGAGATTGAAGATCAAGCTCACAGATTGGAGTGGCTAGGACAAATGTCATAAATGAGGTACATCACACTTCCTCTCCTTCTCTCTTTTTCGATGGACAAAATGAATTTATAGGAATGGTATTGTCCAAATGTAATTTTCTTTATTGGTATAGGGGTCTATAATCCAAGGGAATGTTCATCATTTTGCAGGGGGGATATTTTTGAAACATACCAAAAAACAATTCTAGTGGTAAGAGGCCAATTATTTTGGTCTGGAATGAAGAAATATATGGTTGATTACATAGCCAGATGCATCGAATGTTAGAAGGTAAAGGTTGAGCAGAGAAATCCAATGGTATTTCTATAGACATTGCCCATTACTCAATGAAAATGGGAGATTGTTACTATCGATTTCATTACCAATCTTCCTATAACATCAAGAAAGTGTTACCCCCCCCATGCTTAGGCGTAACTAGAGGATATCGTGTCTCATGGTCTGAAATGAAGAACATGATCCTAACCATGATGATGATTAGCATGTTCATAGATGGTAGTCCATCATCCCCCCTTCATTCACCTTTACAACTACACTTCAACCAAGGCTCATCACATCCAAGCAACCCAGATTATGGGAGATGCTAATCCAATGTCACCATGAGATATGTTAGTCATTATTTCATGCAAAGTGTTGTTCTTAATTTTTTGGGCATGTGGATGAGAATATTTATTTGAAGTTGGATAATGGATCACTGGCTTGGGAAATTGTGTTAGTTTCCTTGTTCCACCTTGGTAGTCATATTATACGCCTTAGTCATGTGTTTTCACTACCGATGGAAAAGGGGTACTACTGGGTGGCCATCACAAGGGTAATGTTCCATTCCCAACCATACTTAACACTTTCCATCCTAGAACCTCTCATAGTATACTAAACTTTAGTAATGGGTCATGTTCCATTCTCTCATGAGTAGAGGGGATAAAGTCCCAGAGGTTGATGGCAGTTTCTATTAATGGAATAAGAAAATGGTGCTAAATAAAGAAATGAATGACAACAAAATGACTAACAAAATCCAATCCAAACTTGAGATCTACCCTTTCAGTGCTCACCCCGATCCCAAATAGAAATGTTATATCTTGAAACCTTACAAAGGGGACTTGCAAATATGATAAATTAGACTAGAAATATGGTTGATAAAGGGGTTTGGAAAAAATAGCACCTAAATATGGGGTAACTCAAGATCAAGTGCACCTTTCACAAAGTATCTCATAGAAATGGATTAAATGAAACCATAAGCCATGAAGTAATCCATAAACCCATATCACCTCCACACTTACTCTTGAAGGGTTTCTTTATTCCTTGCTTCCCTTGGGACCTATCCCTCTACCTGGGTTAATTTATTTCCTATCTAGGTGGCACACCTAATAGGGTTTGATGAAGACTATGTCATACTTAAACTTATCAACTCACATGGGGTCCTGGGCTGGTGTGATGATTGAAGGGGACACTTAGGTGAATTTCCTTTCATGGCTTATATCTTAAGTTACATCTTAATTTTCATTCTTTAAGGACTAATGTTTCTTATGAACCTTGGCTAGCCTTTTCTTATGCTTTGGTTTGTTTTGGATGACCCTAACATGGTTCTTTTAGGGACGTCATGGGCTTGTACCCAAGACGTTGTGACTTTATTGAAGGACCTTGGCATATGTGATGGAGATAAGTGGTCATCTAGTGATTTACCACATTCATACATCAACTCTTACATCCTCAGAACCTTGGATGATGAGATGATGGGCTTGGTATGAGCATATTCAGTCATGATAACACATGGATGGGTTGGAATCCCATAGGTTGGGAAGAGTACCCTAGATATTATTTTTCACCAAAAGGGATGTTGCAATAGTAAATAGTCAAAGATATTTCAAAAACAAGATCCATCTCCCCAAGGCCTAGACACAACACTTGGATCCTAGAAGTTGGCCCTCTTATGGTGATGATGTCACATTTTGGTGTATGGTGTAGTTAGGATTTGGTGCATACATGGGGTGTTTATGATGCATGACATGATTTTGAGTGGGGAGAGACATCACTTGCTCCCACCTTTCTCTGGATTGTTTCCACATGGCCTTTGGAGGCCTCTTTTCCCAAGAAGGATTGACATCTCACACATGTGGCTCATTATGATTTATTTTTTTCACTTTAGAATTTGTAAAGGTTAAATGAGAGGGAGACCCCACTTATTTGTTTTCGACATATTGTGTGGACAAATATGTGAGTTTATTCTAATATAAAAAGGCTAACCCTAAATTTCATTTAATAATCATTGTTTCTCACCATTTCTTAGACTACTTATGATATTTTCACCCTTATGGGGTGACTAGTCTTCTCTTTCGCATGCGCTATGATTCTAATGCATCTATTGTGGATGGTTGGATGATTCTGGATGGATATTTATACAATTAGGGTTAAACTTTCTTGGTTTCTTGGATGAATTAAGTAAACTTCTGCAATTTTATTTTATGGTATTGATGTTTATGGTGAATATTTTATTTTGTTGCAAGAAGTATTGTTTATTGAAACCCTAAGAGAGGGACACAAGTGCTTCTTCCTCTCACAAGGTCTTATTTGTCTAAAATTGGTTAATTGTCCTTGCTAGGGTTAGAACCCTAAATCCCTAAAGTTTTATCACTTTATAATTTTATCCCTATACTTTTGATCTTTGACCTAGTTGAAGCTACAATAAGGGAGGAACAATTTCTAGGGCCCAAATGTGCCTGCACTCTAGACACCCTTCTCCTCAATATCTAAAACCTAAGGCTCAAATGCGCTTTCACTTTAGGGTTTATGTCCTTACTCTTAGTTTCAAGTGGATCAACCTTCAAGATTAGATGCATTTGAGACTCCATAGCTCTATAAAGGAACTAATCTCAAAGAAACTCTTGTGGTGAAAACAATTGATAAAAACTCTCCTTCAAATCTCTCAACTATTCTACAAAATCCACTAATTCTAACCCTATGAAAGTTGTAATATTTATTGTTTTTATTATAAAAGTTTGAGACAAATATCTAAAACTGAATTAAATTGCGGCATACACTCATATAGAGGTGGTTTAACTAACCCAAAAATTTCCTTTAGCAATTGAATAATATTCTATTGGTTATGTGTTTATTTTTCATGGTCAATTGCAGTTTTTTTGGGCACTAATTATTGCTTTTGTTACAAATAATTTACGGTTGTCATATAATTGTTTATTGATGAAAATTTGTAACAGTCATTTAAATCTATCTTGTCTATTGTCTAAAGAGGTTACGTTTGCATACTTTATCTTGGTAATTATTGTATATATGTTGCAAATTATTCTTGTTCCGGTCAGGTACAAAAAGCACCTTCAACCTCTTCTCTTTCCTAGACCTAGACCGACAATCCGATGATCAATATAGGGGGTTTTAGGTTTCACTAGTAAAATTGTTATTTGATCCCTTGAGGTCACCAGGGAATCCTCCCTTATGGTAGACCTCTTCCATCACTAAAACAAGGGAAGATCCTATCAAGGTGATAGTGGTATTGTTTTCCATTCTTACACAAGATTGGGAAATCTTGTCATGGGAATTTCACAAGGACAAAACCTATGATAATAGGTAGAATGATTCCATCATGGAAGTGGTGGAAAAACTTACAAAGGATGCACATTTTATTCCAGTTAAGATGACTCATAAGGGATAAAACATTGAAAATATTTATATGAAATAAATGTTTAGGCTACATGGTGTGCCTAAGGAAATAGTGTCTGACAAAGATTCCATGTTCACATCGAATTTTTGGAAGGGATTGCTTAAAATATTTGGGACAAATATGAATTCCATCACAACATATCATCCAAATTCAGATGGGTAGACACATAGGACCAACCAAATAATTGAAGATATGTTGAGAATGTATGTAATGGACAAGCCTTCCAAGTGGGAAGACTATCTTCATTTAGCTAGGTTTTCGTATAACAATAGGTATCAGGCATTGTTGAAGATGAGCCCATTTTGAAGCCATGTATGGTAGAAAATGCAACACACTAGTGAGATGGGGCAACCTAGTGGACATAGTCGTTATTGGGCCATAGATACTAAGAGAAATGGAAGAGAATATGGTAAAGATAAAGCATGATTTAAAGACTAGATAGGATAGAAAAAAATGTATGCAAATCAAGGCAGGGTGCAGTGGGTGAGGATGTGCTTTTGAAGGTAAAGGTTAAAAGGAGCTCGTTGAAATTAGGAAGTTTCCAACATTTGGCATGAGATATTGTGGGTCCTTTGAATTTTTAGAAATAATAGGCATAGTTTCATATATGCTTTCACTATCTACATCCATGCATATGCATAATGTGTTTCATTGGTGTCTTTATTCAAAATGTATTTGCTTGATCCTAACCACATAATTGATTGGACTATAATCTAGGTGGAGTGCAAATGGGACTTTTAGGTGGAGCCAATGTGCATCCTACTATAAAGTCAAAGTGCTCAAGAACCAATCCATTGGCCTAGTAAAGGTCAAATGGATATTCTACGGTCATGAAGATGCCACATGCAAGGAACACTTAAGGGATAAATTTCTCCCATGGGATAATTTTCCATGGTTTTCTCCAAAAAATACTTTTCAATTTCCATTTTTTTCTGAAATGATTATCCCAGATTATATAGGATAAAATTATTTTGATTTAAAAATTCCCAAAATTTTCTACAAAGTATATAAAATCCTTAGAAATTTGAACATTTTTACAAAAATATTGCCAAATGTTTTATGGTTGGAATTTAAAAATTAGTAAGATTCACAAAGGTTTATACACTTTAATATAAGTATGGACCCTTAAAATTATTCTTTCTCACATGGGAGCATGAGGAGGCCATGTAGGAGGAATACCTGCAACGTTTTGTAGATTCTAAGGAAATATGAATGTACATTTATGTATAATTCTTAAAGACTCTATTTTGGTAGTTGGAATTCTTACAACTGCAACTCTTAGACTTCCTAGACATCTTGTGTTGGATCAGTTATCACTCTACAAACTTCATCCGACTGAGAAACAAATGCCAGAGGCAACCTACAAACCAATTTTGAGACCCGAAACTAGCCTTTTGGACCTGGAGAGGGATCTCTCGGGAGACATTGTCTCGGTACATGATATGGATTTAAGCTGTCGGCTAGATTTAACACCTTTGGGTAATAAGTTCTGGCTCTATTGGAGAAAATAGTAAGATCTTGGGCTATGGAGTGGATTTAAGAAAATSATAGAACAAATGACTCAGTAACTGAACTTGAGAGGATAAAGGCTAAGTAAGAAACAATTTTCAGTTTAAAATCGTTGTGTGTGGCGAGGAGAAAAAATGTGAAGCAACTCAGAGCACCGCTGAGGATGAATTCAGAGTTAACTTAGAGGAAATATGGTTTTTCTAAATGGAGCGAATCCCAGGGCGTTGCATGGTGAATCCCAGGTTCGAAATTGCGTTCCTATTTAGACATAAATAAATATGAATAAAGAATATAGGAAGTACGTACGCAAAGAAAGGAAATAATACATCTAGTTGCTACAATTAGAATATTTTCATCAAATCTTCAATACTTTTGCATTAAATTTCGATCGAGCTCAAACTAAATTCAATAGTTGCTCTCTACACTAGTTTGCTAACCAACCCGACTTACATTGAAAATATAAAATATATAGGTGAGGGCGCTGCTTGGGCTATCCTGCTCTCTAGCTACTATCCTGTTCTCCGTTAAATGACTTTTCGCATGATGCCTTTCCAAAAATAGAAAACAACTGTATTTGGTCGCATCATGACCGCTTGTCTTTGCCACGGGGATTCGGTTATCAACAAGGTCTCGTCATGAGGAGAGTGATGGGTCGATGAATTCCTTCGACAGGGCATTCAAATGATCAAGTGCTCTGTCAGACTCCCGCCATCCACTGTAACGGGCTTGATTTCTTCTGCGTGCTCATTTGTTTGGGTGCATATGTGGTGAGTGGCCACTGATTGTTGCAGTCGTTACCAAAATGAAAAGACCGTCTAAGCGTGACACGTTCTTCAAAAGTGTCCAAATCGGCTCCATGTTTGAAGATACAAGAATGAACTCAGTTAATCATGTTTATTCTACACGCTGGCAAGAGTTGCGCGAACTCTCTCCTCGGTCACTTCACCTTATCTATAGTGTTTCGCATTCCTTTCTTCTGACATCCTCTGTGTTTTAAGCAGTTGTACGATTGTATCTTGCACTTCCCTGAGTTGTCTCTTGAGCCACGTCACATTTCCTTCGCGACCTTGTGATACTGACACTTCAAGGGTCTTCACTGCTAACTGTTGTCTTAGTTCTCTGTTTTCCTGGTAAAGCTCAGCGATAGCGAGTTGTTCTTGCTTCAACTGTTGAGATGGATCTCGAACATTTGTGCCTTTGGTATCTGTCCTCCTCTCTCTGATACAAATTTCTCAACTTGCACCTTTGACAGGTTCCAGCCGAAAGGCGAGCATAAGTAATTCTTCGGCAATCGACTTTGCGCGCGGTTCACCTGGAACTTGGGTTTCCCCAACTTCCCTGTTCTTATTTTGTCTTCCCCTTCTCCTAGGCTTTTTCTGTTGGGAGGACAGGTATTCCAATGTCCCTTCTTCCTATGCAGCCTTTCCCGCCCCAACCTCCATGCGGTGTGATATTATATTTTCTGCGGGCGAAGGGAAATCTCCCTTTGGATCCTTGGGAATGCCTGTTGCGAGCAAGAATGAATACCAGGTGCTTCCTGCTCGTTTTAACTCCTCAATTACCAACAATTTAATCAACAAGACATGCTATATTTTCCTTTTCGGTGGATTAGCTTCATCTCAGGCACTATCCACCATCTCTCGGAGGCTCTGGTGTAAGAAAAAGGGCATATTTAATGGTCTCCTCCCCGTGAAGTGCATCAACAATCTAATGTGATGCGAGTGTACTCTGTTGGACCTCCCCTCACAAGTGAAATATTTCCTAATTACTCCAAGGTGTTTCTGAAAAGGTTCCTGCAACTATTTACTCAGAACACCCCTCTTGACCTTCCCATATAAACATTATCTCTTGATGAAGTCTTCATAGCACCGCGCATTCAAGGACATTCCTTTGAATCACCTTTCACCACTCAAAGGGATCTTTGTATCGGTCAACAAAGTTTTTTCTGTTACATGGATAATGACACTCGCAATCACCACACGAAAACCATCGAAACTGAGTGTGAACTTCTCGGCTAGTATCATATTGAATCCTTGAATTTTCCTGCAAAAGGCCATGCACTCGAATTGTTCAAAGGACGCTCTGACCTCCGGGTCCTCATTGATCAACGTCAAGTTTTGGGGTTCGTTCCCATCGCTTATGCCACTTTGTGCACCCTTCCTTATGTTTTGGGAGGTTTCCATGGTGCAACGCATATTCGTCTTGTGCGCGATGGATTTGGCACGGGCCCAAGGAAACAATCTTGACCAACCTGGGCTTGCGAGAAGAAATACAAAAAATGAATAAGATTGAATGGTGAATAGAATGCATGTAGAACATCCATAATTTATAACAGATCAGGAAAGAGGTGGAATCATGCCAGGGAACAATGAATTCATGGAGACTGGATGTTCTGAAGCGAACTGAATATTTTTCGTAGCACATCCGCACGACGAGTACACTTTGGGGTGTGTCAAGTACAACTGATAAGGGCTGCAGGGAATACGTGATACAAGCGTTGTGATTTTCATTCTTTCAGCCCAAATAATGAGATGATGATGGTCATTTCACTTGCTGATGGGACTTCTATCTAACAACTTGCCTCGACCCTCAACATGTAAAAATTCCTTTCTGATAGGACCCAACTCTTTGGGAACAAATTCGTACTATTTAAACATATTTTTGACTGTGACATCCCTTCCCGACTCCAAGGGCCAACCGACCACTTGCTGACTTCGACCCCTTTTTTGTTCGGTGCCTGACTTTGCATTCTTTGACACACGCGTCCTGGCTCGACTAAGACCGAAGCTTACTAAAAATATAAATGATGACGCTAATAGCTAGCTCCAACGGGGATGCTATCCTCCCAGTGAGGTAGCAAAGAACAACAAACTAGGTGCCTGACCATTGGGCCTTATTCGACTTCCAGACACTGAAACACAAAACACAAAAATGCGACCAAAACCTATTGACACAACTTCTAACAGACTCAACATAAACTCAGGGCCTTCACTTCGGGCTTCAATTTTTGCTGACACACTGACTCGAAAATGCCTATCTTGAAAACAAAATAAAATGACTATTTACAATTACATGTGACTTAAACAAACTTTATTGTGCTAGATAGTTTTTGGGGAACCAGTCATTTACAGGAACCCAACCAATGCATTCTCCATTTAGATATTCTAGAAAATAGGTGTTGTTCCCATGATATGCATTGATTCTGAATGGACCCATCTAGAGGTGATCAAATTTTCCGTGATTTCCTTTATATTCATTCCTCTCATCCCATTTAAGCACCAGGTCACCAATCTGAAAATCCTCTTTCTTAGAACGCTTATAAAAGGTTTTCTTCATCCTTTCCAGGTGTAGTTGTGATTGATTTTAAACCTACTCCCTCATCTGTTGTGCATAATCAACTAATTTATCGTCCTCTGCCCATCATCTGGCTCGTCTTCCTGTTCCTGTAACAAATTTCTAACGAGAAACCCCAGTGAGGTGGGGAAAACTGTATCCTCACCGTACATGATTTGGAATGGAGAGATCAAGATGGACTTATTGGTAGTGACCATATCCTCCCATAACGTGTAAATAAGCATTTTATGCCAGGCCTTCTTGTTGTCTTACAGGAGTCTCTTGAAGATCCTGGTCAAACTTTTATTTAACATTTCTGCTAACCCATTTCCCTGTGGGAAGTAAGCTATAGAATGTCCCAGGGTTATATTGTAATCTTGAAAAAATGTTTCCATCTTCTTGGACTTGAATGCGGCTGCGTTATCTATTATGATCTTTATAGGGCATCCAAATCTTGACAGGATGTTTGTCTCCAGAAATTGAATAATGACTGCGTCAGTAGCCTACTTCATTGGAATTGCTTCTATCCATTTCGTGAAGTAATATATGGTTGTGAGTATACATATGTGCTACGTCGAGGATGGAGGATGTATTTCCCCTATGACGTCTAAACCCCATTGCATGAAAGGGGATTCGACCGAGATCGGTTTTAGTGGCAGGGGCTGCAACTTTCTTCTTCCATCGAAATTTGATCCTCGTGGCAACTGGAAACTTCTTTGTATACATCTACGAAGATGGTAGGCCAATAGTAACCTTCTCTTAGAATTTTGTGTGCCATGGTTTTCCAGTAGTGATGTCCTCCGTAGTCACCTTTATGGAATTCCTCGATATCTCATCTCGTGTCGTTTTCCAGCAAACAACTCAACAAGATCCCTCTGGGATCTTTCCAGTATAGGGAGTTATCCAAGATGCAG
Source organism: Picea sitchensis (assembly GCA_010110895.2). NCBI lineage: Eukaryota > Viridiplantae > Streptophyta > Pinopsida > Pinales > Pinaceae > Picea > Picea sitchensis. Next base: position 128,325 of record SNQJ01S0000472.1, on the reverse strand, counting down.
AACTTAACAGCTTTGAGCTTCAAGAATCTGGTCTTGGTATTACTTAAACCTGGAGGGGTTTGCATATTTCTCAACACATAGATGATGTATGTATACCACGGTGAATTGACGAACTTTTGAGACACCTGCGTAGTTGTTTCTTCCTGAGGGTTCTCTAACAGATCAACGATGAAGTTAATACCCAAAGTGTCGCAGTCCGACTACACCATCATCTTTGCAAGGCCCTAACCCTTGATCAACTTCGTGGGATTGATTTTGAGGTCATATTCCAGCATGGCCGCTATCCACTTACATCTCCTTCCCTCTGGGTCAGGATGAGTTAGGATATCCTTGACTGAGTTGTTGGGGACATAAGCGATAACGTGGGAGTTTAATATGTACGTTCTGAACTCCTTTATGGATTTTACTAAGGCACATGCTTGTTTCTCCATAATGTCGTACCTTAGTGGAGAATCCCTCAACATCCTACTGAAATAGCTTATAGGGTCCTCAAAATTCTGATCGTCCTTTTGTAATAGCACGTCGACAATTGTATGCTCCGAGGCGAATGAAAACAAGATGAATTCTTTCGTGAAGTTTGGGATGGCCAACATGGGATCTTTAGTCAACACTACCTTGATATCTTTAGCATGTAGGTGATATGTTTTATAATCTCAGCCAGGTTTGGGATGAATCTTCTCAAGAAATTTACCTTTCCCAAGAAGGATTGTACCTCCTTCTTACTGTGTGAATTGACGATTTTCAGAATTCCTTCAACCATGTTGGGGTCTATCTTAATACCCTCCTTTGAGATGATGTGCCCCAAAAACTTCCCTTCTTGCATCCCGAAATGTGATTTTTTTGGATTCAATGATATGCTGAATTTCCTACATTTCTGGAAAAATTTCTTTAGATTCCCGAGATGTTGTTCTTCGGAGTCAGAGTATACTATGATGTCATCCAGATAGATCATAATAAAATTGTCATTTTCATCAGAAAATTCTATGTCCATTTCCCTCTGGAAGGTATATCCGACGTTCATCAAGCCGAATGGCATATTTGAATACATGAATGTTCCCCATGGTGTCATAAAATCCATCTTTTCCCTGTCATCCGGGTGTACCAGGATTTGATTGTAACGCGAAAAACCATCCAGCATGGACATTTTCTAGGACCCCACCACCTTTTGTAGAATATAGTCCATTTTAGGGAGCAGGTGGTGTTCCTTGAGGGACACTTTGTTCAAGTTTCGAAAATCCACACACAATCTTATTTCGCCGCTCTTTTTTCTTATAGGCACCAATTTGGCCACCCATTTCGGAAACCTCAAAGAAAAGGTAATTTTAGCTTCGAACAATTTCTTTACCTCCTTTTCGATTAGCGATAGTAACAAGGGATTTATCCATATCATCTTTTGTTTGAAGGGCCTCTGTTCTTCCTTGAGAGGAATGACATGTTGAATCACTTTTGTGTCATAAACCTTCAAGTCATCATAACTCCAACCGAAAACATCAGGGAAATCCTTCATGAGCTTGATGTAGTCTTGTCTGACCTCCGGACTGAGTGTTTTCAACAATTTGATTATTTTCAAGTTCTCCTGAGTCCTGATGTTGGAATCTTTGACATATTCATTATTTGCATTGATCTTGGGATTTTTGGCCACATCGTTTTCATAAAAACTATTTTCCAATGGAACTAGCCCCTTTGGGATGATATTATTTTTCAATTGTACTATGTCCCTTCCCGCTATCTGATTCTAGAAAATGTCATCATTACTGCGTGCATATGTGTTTCCATCT
>SNQJ01S0000472.1:97314-126497 GCA_010110895.2 Picea sitchensis | reverse complement strand
CAGGGAAATCCTTCATGAGCTTGATGTAGTCTTGTCTGACCTCCGGACTGAGTGTTTTCAACAATTTGATTATTTTCAAGTTCTCCTGAGTCCTGATGTTGGAATCTTTGACATATTCATTATTTGCATTGATCTTGGGATTTCTGGCCACATCGTTTTCATAAAAACTATTTTCCAATGGAACTAGCCCCTTTGGGATGATATTATTTTTCAATTGTACTATGTCCCTTCCCGCTATCTGATTCTAGAAAATGTCATCATTACTGCGTGCATATGTGTTTCCATCTTCGTCGCAACAACACTCATCATCAATGTTTATGTTAGTGAACTCGTCGCTCATTTGGAGAAATCTCTCTACTTGTTTGTCATCCTCAAACACCTGCCAATATTTGATATTATCAAGCACTGCCAGCCCGTGCTTCACTTTGATCTCGTATTTTTTGTTGGGGAAGATGGGAATTTTAAAAATTGAGGCCGAGGTGGCTAATACATCGGTAATCTGATTTTTCGCCCTCAGGATAGCCGATAGATTATACTCCGAGAATTCTTCGAAGAGGTATAACACCAAGTTTATGTACGCTCTCTGCCTAGGGTACTTGGATTGATATATGCGTCACTTGGTTTATAACTAGCTCAGAGTCCCTGTGTAGTGCTATCCTCTCTGTGCCCAATTCTTTCAAAACCTTTAGGCCCAATATCAGTGCTTCATACTCATCCATGTTATTTGTATAGTCGAAAGCGAGCTTGTATGAGAAGACTTTTGTGCCCACCTTGGGAGGGATTATCCATACACCGGCCCCTGCCCCTTCTTTGTTGATAGATTCGTCGAAACTCATGTTCCATATCTCGTTTTCTGCGTGGTTCTTCAGGTCGGTGCACTTTGTTGCTCATCGCACGACTTTTTCATAGACGATCATGATGGCTGTCGACTCTTCCTCTTCAAAGCTCAGGTCATTGTAGAATATGGAGGAGCCAACCTCAATGTAGATGGAGTAGATAGGATGGCTATTTGGCTGCGTATTACTTCTTACCATGTACTTCAATAGTACCTCTCTATATAAATGCCTCTCCTGGACAGAAATAGGAATGGTAGAATACGACATGTCCATTTGCAGAGTTCCCTTTAATTTCACAACCCACGACCTGGATAACAACATGCCAAATGTAGGGGGTATATCGGTCATGACCAAGTCCATAACCATGTTCTTTGAAGTAATTTGGACCAACGACATGACAAAGTCTTTGATGAGTCCCAGACATTTGACTTTCCTCAAATCGAAAGAAACAATGTTCTTATAGGGCCTAGTGATATCCAAACCCAGCTTGTCCATGATCACTTTTGGCATGAGGTTGTGCGACATGCCTGAATCCAACATGGCATTATGTAGGCTCATGTCATGGACTTTGATACTGACATAGAATTAGGGAATTTCCTCGGTATCACTAGTCTCCTCAACACGTGGACCAAATAAAATAGGAGGGTGGTCATCCTGGACGTTCAAAGTGTCGGGGGTTTCTCCCATTTTTAGCATTTTAATAATATTCTCCCGATACTTACCCTTTTTGATAAGTTCATTGAACAAGAAATATATTTTGATCTTGCCCATTTCATTCTCAAAGTTAAAGGGGGGAGAGACCTTTTCTACCTCTTTGCCATGTGTTTCCCGGCTTGTCTTCGACACTTTCTTCGAGGCCTCCTATATTGACTTTGCCTTTTCAGTCGCATCCTTGGTCCTTTTGTCTGGATTTGGGAGGCTTGTGGAAGGAACATCCGCTAGAGGTTTCCTTATAGGATTTGTCTGATAAGGTTCGGTAAGCGTCTTCTTGCTCCTGAGGTTATCTTGTTTCTGAAATTGTATCATGGCGTTGTGATAACCCTTCCTAAAATATTTTGTTTCCCAGGAGAGTGTGTCATATGTTTCGAGCATAATATCGTCGTTTTCGCTCATGTATTGATCATGTTCCCACTTCGTCAAAAACACACACGTGTTTTTTTCTTCGTAGCAATGCATTTGGTCTTGGAACATCTGATAAAAATCCTCATCTACTTAATTATTTTGGAACAAAGGTCTTGTTTGTTGGTCGCCCTGTTCTCTCTGCTCCCTCTGTCTGATCTGAGGGACCTGACCCCTTCTGAGGTTCTGATTTATGGGCTGGGGGTCATGTTATTCTCGAGCAGCAAGTATGTTTCCCACGGACATTATTTCTATCAGTTTCTCCATGGTCTTCATCATTAAGTCAAATTTTTCATTCGAGTACCAAGATGTCAATGGTTGCGTATCCCCTTGGGGTTTATTATCATATCTATTGAACCTCTATTTGATATTCCCCGTTACCATTATATTTACCTCGACCTTGTTTTCATCGCTCATCATGGCGTCTATATTTGTTGATCTTCTTTCTCTCAACAACAAGGCAAAATTGTTGTCGAAGGAATTGACATATCGTAGCTGTGCAGCCCTAGGGGGTGGCTGGACTTCTATGGGAAATGATTTATACACCCTCATGAAATGGGCTTATAATTCTTGCACAGTCTCCTCCTGTGCCCTCTTCATATTATTATACTGTGTCAACAACTGCAAGGGGTTCTTCTTGTCTCCCCATCTAGTAATGAAATATGTTTCGAATGCCACGAAGTATTAAATGCTCACTGTTGGGAGGGATTTGAACCACTTTCTCACCTCCCCCGAAAGACTCTATGCAAACAAGCTCATTTTCACGTCTGCATAGCCTACCTCCTCTAGGTCAACGAAATCATTGAACCAATACAGATTATTTTGGGCTGAAACATTCCCTTCAACATCGTAGAGCTTAATCCTCTGGCTGTAAGTTTGGGGCAAATTATGTAGTTGGGCTAGTAGGACGAGGGGGGTGAATCTGGTGGCCATGGATCTAGTAGGGTTAGGGATTTGGGGGATGTTCTTAGGTATCAGATCTTGAAACCTCTTCTGGTCAAAATCTATATCATCCAAACTGGTCTCTAACTTAGACCTGAATAGGGTTTTCTCAAACATGGCATCAAAATCAAGGTCATAAATTCTCTACGCTCCGTCTTTGGGTAAAGACAGGCTTTTGTCTAGGTAATAGAACAGATCTGATTCTTCCTCCCTAGTCCTACGCAAAAGTTTCTCAGGATCACACATAGGCTCTATAGGGTTTGGGTCAGGATTTTCTCTAATATAGATCATCTTCGGAGCCAGGGTTCCTTAATCACACTACTTTGTGCTATTGGTATTTTTGATTGGAGTTTCCAAGGTAACGGTCTTCAACCAATATAGATGTTTGTCCCTATGTTACCCTCAGGGGTAAAAACTATAACTTTAGTCGTTCTCCCAGGGAAATTTTATTCAATTCCATCTCCGACAATGACGCCAAAATGTTAGCACTATGTAAACTTCATTCTACTGAGAAACGAATGATAGAGGAAACCTACAAACCAACTTTGAGACCCGAAAATAGCCTTTCAGACCTGGAGAGGGGTCTCTCGGGAGACATTGTCTTGGTACAAGATATGGATTTAAGATGTCGTCTAGATTTAACACCTTTGGATAATAAGTTCTGGTTCTATTGGCGAAAAGAGTAAGATCTCAAGCTATGGAGTCAATTTAGGAAAACAATAGAACAAATGACTCAGTAACTGAAATTGAGAGGATAAAGGATAAGTAAGAAATAGTTTTCAGTTTTCAGTTTGCAAGGAGAAAAACACGTGAAGAAACTCAAAGCACCACTGAGGATGAATTTAGAGTTAACTTAGAGGAAAGATGGTTTGTCTAAATGGAACGAATCCCAAGGCATTGCGCGATGAATCCCAGGTTCAAAATTACGTTCCTATTTAGAAAAAATAGATATGAATAAAGAATATAGGAAGTACATATGCAAAGAAAGGAAACAATACATCCAATTGCTACAATTAGAATCTTTTCATCAAAGCTTCATGAATTTTGCATTAAATTTCGATCGAGCTCAAACTACATTCAATAGTCACTATCTACGCTAATTTGCCAACCAACCCAACTTACATTGAAAATATCAAATATATAGATGAGGGTGTTTCTTGGGCTACCATTCTCTCTAACTACTATCCTAGAATTTAGGAAACTAATTGTTTTCCGTTAAATGACTTTTCACATGACGCCTTTCCAAAAATCGAAACCAACTATATTCGGTCGCATCATGACCGCTTGTCTTTTCCATGGGGATCCAGTTATCAACAAGATCTTGTCATGAGGAGAGTGATTTGTCGATGCCTTCCTTCGACAGGGCATTTGAACGACCAAGTGATCTATCAGATGCCCGCCATCCACTATAACAACCTTGATTTCTACTGCGTGGTCATTTGCTGGGGTGCGTACGTGGCAAGTGGCCGTTGATTGTTGTAGTCGTTACCAAAATGACAATATCGTCTAAGGGTGACACCTTCTTCAAAACTGTCCAAATCCGTGCCACGTTTGAATATACAAGAATGAACTCAGTTAATCATGTTTATTCTGCGCACTAGAAAGAGCTACACAGACTCTCTCCCCGGTCGCTTCACCTTCTCTACAGTGCTTCACATTCCTTTCTTTCGACATCCTCTGCATTTCACGCAGCTGTATGATTGTATATTGCGCTTCCTTGAGTTGTATCTTGAGCCACGTCACATTTCCTTCGTAGCCTTGTGATGCTGACACTTCAAGGGTCTTTGCTACTAACTGTTGTCTTAGTTATTTTTTTTCCTGGTAAATCTCGGTGATAGCGAGTTGTGCTTGCTTCAACTGTTGAGACAGATCTCTAACATATGTGCCTCYGATATCTATCCTCCTCKCTCTGCTCCATATTTCTCGACTTGYACCTTTGACAGGTTCCAGCCGAATAACACACATAAGTAATTCTTCGACTGTCGACATTGCACGTGGTTCGCTTGGGAATTGGGTTTCCCCAGCTTCCCTGTTCGTATTTGGTCAGCCCCTTCTCCTGAGAATTTTTTGTTGGGAGGACAGGGCTTCCAACGTCCCTTCTTCCTGCACAACCTTTCTCGCTCCAGCCTCCACGCGGTGTGATATTATATTTTCTGCGGGCGAAGCGAAATCTCCCTTTGGATCCTTGGGAATGCTTGCTGCGAGAAAGAATGAATCCCAACTACTTCCAACCCATTTCAACTCCTCAACTACCAACAATTTAATCAGCGAGACACGAGATATTTTCCTTTCGGTTGATTAGATTTAACCCGGGTGATGCCCGCCATCTCTCGGAGGCTCTGGTGTAAGAAAAAGGGCATATTTAATGGTCTCCTCCCCATCAAGTGCATTAGCAATCGAATGTGATGCAAGTGTAATCTGTCGGACCTCCCCTCACAAGTGAAATATTTCCTAATTACTCTAAGGAGTTTCTAAAAAGGTTCCTGCAAATGTTTACTCAGAACGCCCCTCTCGACCTTCCCATCTAAACATTATCGCTTGATAAAGTATTCATAGCACCGTGCATCCAAGGACATTCCTTTGAATCACCATTTACCAGACAAAGGAATCTCTGTCATGGTCGATATATTTTCTTCTGTTACATGGATAATGACACCCGCAATCACCGCATGGAAACCATCTAAATTGAGTGTGAACTGCTCGACTAGTCTCATATTGAATCCTTGATTTTTCTTGCAAAAGGCCATGCACCTGAACTATTCAAAGGATGCTCTAACCTCCAGGTCCTCATTGATCAACATCAAGTTTTGGGGTTCATGCCCAGTGCTTCTACCACTTCATGTGCCCTTCCTTATGTTTTGGGAGGTTTCCATGGTGCAACGCATATCCATCCTGTACGTGGTGGATTTGGCATGGTCCCAAGGAAACAATCTTGACCAACCTGGGCTTGTGAGAAGAACTAAAAACAATGCATAAGATTGACTGGTGAATAGAATGCATGAAAAACATCCATAATTTATAACAGAGCGGGCAGGAGGTGGAATTGTGCCAGGGATGAGTACACAACAAGATGTGTAAAGTAAAAATGATAAGGGCTGCAGGGCATACGTGATACGTGAACCATCATTTTAAATTCTTCCATCCCTCATAATGGGATTATGATGGTCATTGCACTTGCCGATGTGACTTCTATCTAACAACTTTCCTCGACCCTCAGCACATAAAACTTCCTTTCTGATAGGACCCGACTATTTTGGAATAGATTTGTACTATTTAAATATGTTTTTGACTCTGACATCCCTTCCTAACTCCAAGGGCCAGTCGACCAATTGATGACTTCGACCCCTTTTTTGTTCGGTGCCTGAATTCTCATGCTTTGACACACGGGCCCTGGCTCGACTAATACTGACCCTTACTAAAAAGAGAAATTACGGTGCTAATAGGATCCTTAGAAGGGAATTGGGAAAATATGACGGACTATGTTGTAGTGAAGTGGGTACACTTCCTTGGGTTGTGTGGGATAAGGGGAATGAAAGATTACTAGTTAGAATTTCTATGAGAGTCATTAAACTACAAAAGTATTAAGTAGTGTGATGTAACATTTTGTATATGTACACGTGTATGGTGATGTGCACCAAGGATAGTGAAAACATATGGGGGATGGGATTGTAACATCCCAATTTTAATCCCATATTAGAAATGTATATTTTCATGTATTATGAATGGTCAAGGGGGAAGGGATATAATATGTAAACATTGTACATTGAAAATAATAAAAATGAAAAACATTGTTGGTTGTAGATGGAAAAATACTAGATTCATGGGGGGGATATGATTGCATAATAGAGGGGGATAAAGTGGGGGTTTGAGGGAGATCCATATGCCTAGAATCCTATTCCATTTTCCTAAAGCGATTGTCTAATTATCCCCTTTTCTTATTAAATCCAATCATTGAATTCATGTAAGAGGTTGGGTGATAGAGTCATCTCACCTAGTTAATGACAACATGGGCTAAGTACAATCATTTTGGAGAAGTATGAGAGTTAAGAAATCATGGGAAAAAAGAGTCAGGAAACTTTGAGTTTAGGGTGAGGGTATTTTTTGAAACAACAAGAAGTGAGGAAAATCCATATTTAGATGCTGAGAAAGAGAACTAGCCATACTGTGTATGAAAACAACCATGAGAGAGTTGTGTTTTATGTTAAGAACTTGGTTTTCATGCTTCTAAAGAAATATTGTTGAGAATTATCCAAAAAGAGCATGTGTAAATGTTGTTTTGAGAACTCCATTTTATAGCTAGATTTATTGGAGCCCCTAGTTGAGTTATTTATGGTTGGTCTATGTTGGATCCCTGGAGGGGATGGGGATTATCTTAGGGAGTGCAATGCAAAGAAGGAAATTTCATCCCTCGAGTTGTGAAAATTGATGGGGAAGAGAGATAGGTGGTTGGAAATTTTGTAGGAGTCATGTCATTGTTAATTTACTAGGTGTTGGGTTGTTAGAGTGGACATTAGTCGACCATATGATCCTATTATCCTTTTGAAATCATAGCCCCAGCTTGGGGGTGACCTGTTATTGAGAGAATTAGAGAAACATAGTCTATGGTTGCGTGGAATGTTTGTTGTCTGCAACCATTCGTTTAAATATTGATAAAGATAAGTGTTTCAATCATTGTTTATTTATATTTTTAATGATACGATTGAATGCTTCATTTATTTTTTGTTTGTATGCTTACATGTTGTTGTGAGTGTTTAAACAATTTCCATTCACTAATTTTAACCTATCAATGGTTAAAAGAGAAATTTTATTATGTTGTATGCATGCATTCATTTTAAAATGGTATGGGAGATATCTTGAGTCAATTTTGCAGTAATGTGGCTTAGCATGGGGTCTGGGTACATTATAGGTGAGCGTGCCATCTTCTATTCCCAACTTCTTTGATACTGATAATATTATGGTTTTTTCTTCTCTAGATGGTGACAATGAGGATGAAAATATACCTCCACTTTCTCACCCTCCTCTATTTGAGTACATTGATCATGAACCTACACCAACACCACAACTTTGTATATGGATCCATACAAAACCAAAATAGGTTGGTGATCTTATCGATGATCCTTTATATCAGTGTCATACACATTCATATTTTTAGTGAGCCTCATCTCTTTTGGTTCAATTTTTAGAGATTTATGATCTCAAACATTTGTAGATGCTTATATCCATCCAAATTGGATTGCAACAATGAATGAGGAATATCATTCATTAATGGAGAATAATACTTGGGATACCTCTCACAAAAGGAAGAAAACTTGTAAAATGTAAATGGGTGTATAGAACTAAGTATGCAACAAATGGAAGTGTTTAAAGGCAACTCAATTAGTTTCCAAAGGATTTTATCTGGTAGAAGAAATTGACTATATTAAAACCTTTTCCCTTAGATCCAAATGAATTCCATTCACTTTGTTCTAGCCCTCACAACTTCATATAAATGGGAGGTTCATTAGATGGATGTTAAATATACCTTCTTGAATGGGGATTTGCAAGAATAAATTTACATGGAACAACCTCCTAATTGTATTCATAATGTCTCTAGTCTTGTTTTCTTCCTTAATAAAGCTCTCTGTTGTCTTAACCAAGTTCTTCAGGCTTGATACGATAAAATGTATAACTTTCTTCTTGACATCAACTTCTCTATATTCCATTCTGACCCTGATATCTATACAAGAAAGTGGGTGACCATCTCATAATACTTGTTCTCTATGTTGATGACCTTATACTCATTAGTAGTGATTCCAAACCTTTAACCCATGTGAAATCCAACCTTAAGAATACATTTGAAATGATAGACTTGGGACATTTTCATTATTTTCTTGGCATCCAAGACTTGTAATCCAAGGAAGGATTTTTTCCTTCCCATTCTAAGTATTAATGTGACCTTCATCATTGATTTCACATGGAAGATTGTAAACCAGCCCCATCTTTCTTCCAGTTTTGAGTCAAATTGCTTGCCACCTATATCACACCCAAAGTAGATTCCACTTTGTATTGTTAGTTAGTTGGTATCATTTTGTATTTGACTCATACATGTCTTGATATTTCCTTTTTTGTTGGTATTATTAACCAATATATGCAAACATCTCATTAGAGCCATTAGAAAGCAAAAAATGATAATTTTACATATACAAGATGAAATTTAGTTTCGAATACAATACAGTTTAGGGGGGCTTCTTTGTTAATTGCTTTCATTGATTGTGATTGGGTTGGAGACCTTGATGATCAAACATATAATGTTGGTTATGTTTTCAGTGTTGGTCCTGAACTTGCCACTTGGACTTGTAACAAACAATGTTCCCTTGCTTTTTCTTCAATAGAAGTAGAGTATCGAGGAACAATTCGTGTAAGTTAATAAGTATTGTAGTTTCATTAAATTCTTTCAGAGTTTGGATTCTAGCTGCAACATTTGGACACACTTTGGTGCGATAATCAGAACACCATTTAGCTTTCCAAAGATCCAATTCAAAATTAATTCATAAACTCATTAAATTACATGTGCACTTCATTAGAAAGATTCTTTAGGATCACATCTTCAGGATCACATTTAGGATCAGGACCAAAGTTTTGAAAGATTTTATCTATGTTAGGAGTTCAAAAAGTTTCCATTAAGGGGGGTTAGGCTCTAATTCCTCCTTCCTTCTCCTATTTTGTTACCTTTATAAATCCTTCAATCCTATCCCAAGTTTTTTTAAATGGGGGATGTTAGGATATATAGACACTTGGGATTTGGTTAAGTTTAACTTGGTCTAATGAGTGTTTAAGTAAAGTGTGTTTCTTTAGTGTCATTTTATAGTTATTTTCACAATTATGTTCTAGACAAAGTGATCCGACGGTACCTCATTTTCTACCCAATACTAATAACACTTGATCTATGGATTAACACCTAATTGGTCAATGGTATCTATTTAAAAAGCATAGAGGGTCATTTGTTGATGATTGATTATGAGATATTCTTATGTAAAAAAATGCATTAATATAATTCCTCAAGTGGTCGTGTTGGCTAACAGTGTGAAGTATTTCCCTCTTTAAAAGTTTTAGCTACAAATACACTGTGTAATGATATTTGATTTTTAGTTAACATAAAATGTTCAATCTTTATAAATATGTCCTATTTACCAAACAAAACTGTAAAACGTTTTTAAAAGAAAATTTTTAATTATTATCTTTACCTCTTTTATAAATAAAAGAAAAACTCCCGGATGGGGTGACACCTAGAAAACGCATGTCACATGGCGCATTGGTGATGAGCGCAGTTAAATACCCTTGCCTCGAGCCTCTTCCTTCGTCCATTCAAAATGAATAGCATTCACTCCATCCATATCTTAGTGCATTGGGACAGTTCAAAAAATTTAATGGTGATTCAATCTTGGCCCTCTGGTACTGGTACAATGCAAAAAGGTTGCATCAGCCTGGAATTCATGGCTCCCCAAGTTGTCACTTCCCTCATCCTCACGCAGGTAACTCCTCATTGTGGCTCTTATCTCTAGATTTTTTCCTTATTTTTTCATTCTCCCCTAGATGTTAAGCTCCGAGCACTTTGAGCCTCTGTAATTTTCCATCTTTCCACCACTAGCATTTCTGGCATTTCCTCTATTAATTATTCCCCCCACGATCTTAGCCTTTCCATGCCTCGTGAGAGAGGCAAATCCAATCATGGTTCGGCCTACTACATTAAAGTAGGTAGGCATTGACGCACATGATCGAGCTCTCTCTCTCTCCCATCCCAGGAAGTAGCTCGGCCCGCTCTCCCCACTCTAGTCAAAACTGGTGCGAGGACACTCAAGATGAGTTTCACTCATCTAACCCAGAGCTAATATTTGGGGGATGCATAGTGGAGGAGGAGATTCCTCCTAACTTGCAGGAGACCACCATGGAGCAGATGACAAAAAAATGCATTGGTATTTGATGACGCACACTACCCCTCAACCTGCAGGTCGGAAGGTCCACGTCAACATGATATTTCCTTTACCACTGGCTCAAAGAACTTTAAAATGGATCTTCTATTTTCTTCTCAGAAAATCTGCACCCACAGCAAATTTTCACGGGATTCCCTCTTTGCACCTAGGAGATCGGACTTCGCGATATCACGAATCCTGTGGTCGAGCGCCTGCTCACCATGACCCCGAATCCTGAAACTCCGAGACTCCGATATCACTCCAACTTGTCATCTTTCGCACGTTCGCTATTTGCGATAACATACAACTCTACCCACGAATTCTGAAACCCCGAGGTGTCAGACACCAACACACTTCTCGACGTTGGCCCCACAACTAGCCTTCTCGCCAGTTCGGGACTTCGACTTGCGAAACTCTGAAGTGGTTGACGCAGTTGACCTCTATGTCGATAATGTGCCACCTGTCTACCTTGCTGACCTCTGTGGTCCCACACAACCCTATCAATCCTTCATGGCTTCACGCTTCACGATTTCATGAACTTTGATACCAAGCCTTCGACCCTTCCACTCACGAAATCCCGATAGGCGACTTCACGAGTGATCCAACGGCCCCTGGCTGACTTGGATCTACGAATCTACTCCTCCTGAGCTTAGAACCTTTCAAAGCACTCGTCGTAACTTCCCTACTCCTCTGTGAGATCTAATGGCTCACAGGACTTTGCGGATTCTCCACAGAGAATTCCGACCGTCCGTATTTTTCTTTGAGAACTCGTCCTCCTATGGTCCAACGTTGCTACGCCTTCCTTCAGATTTTCAAGGTACTTGGACGCTTTCCTTCGTTCGACTCCTTCGAAGGTCCAATTCCTTCTGAGCTTTTCCATGACTCCGAGTCTTTAAGAAAAACCCTTGCACGCACTCCTTGCAGCCAACTTTCAAACACTTCTAAGTGTTGAAATCCTTCGACTCTGTGCACACCTACATCAACAATCTATCAATACTTTTCTCAGATTCGAAACTTTGAGACTTTACTCAGCCTACGCACTCCTTGCACGACTCATGTGCATGACTGCACTTCTGTGGAAATGAGAACAAAAGCTATCTATCCTGAGCTTTCAGAGACAAACCTCTGAACACCTTGTCGACGCACTCCTTGCGGACAATTCAACTGCACTCCTTGCAGGAACTCTTGCTCAGATAGAGAAACAATTGAAACTCATTCCTTTTCCCTTTCCTCTCAGATTTCAAACATTCAACAAGAAATCATTCATACATAGCATAAAAGCAAATTTACAGTAGAAAGAGTAAAATAAGCATGAGCATAACATTTAGCATACATACACAAAGAACAAACACGATGCCATGAATTTGAATCAAAACTTTCTCTATTAATTCAAATTTCTGTACATGGGTGTTTTCACACAGCTCTCTGCTTCTCCTCTATGCTCTTCTCTACTCTTCATGTTCATCATAATAATGTTACAATACACAAATGAGGGTGTCTATATCCTGTTTCCCTCTTGCGCTCTAAAACTTTCTAACCTAACATTCAATTCTAGCTACCTGCATTAACTACTATAAATGCCTTCTACCTACTAAGGATGGGAGCGGATCGCTCAAGGTCCATTTACATTTTACAAGTGCGCTCCTTATTAATTATCTCATTTATGGTTGGTGCATTTACTTCAAGACAATTTCAAAATTTGCACTGGGCACTTTTCCAGTTGTCCGTTGTCTCCACGCTGGCTCGCTTGAGATGCTCTTGCATCATACTCCCTGGCTTGAAAATTTTCATGGGCTCCTGTCCATGAGCTCACACATGGTGTGTCCATGCCTCTGGATCTTTGCTTCATTCTCCCAGCTGGAATATTCAACTGGATGGCCCTTCCACTTGACCAAATATTCAAAGTATTTCTTCTGCCTGGTCTTCTTGCTAACCCTTTTGTGCAGTATGCGCTCCATCTGCGAATTTTCTGCAACTGACATCTACTTTGTCCACTAGATCACTGGATGTTCATTTCCTATCCCTGCTTCCTCAGCCTTATATGGGTACAAATTTGAGATGTTTAATATCGGAGAAATTCCGATCCCATCGGGTAATTCAATCTCGTAAGCATTCGCCCCAAATTTCTTCAAGAACCTACATGGTCTGATTTTCTTCATCTTCAGTTTATTATATGTTCCTCTCAGGAACCTTTCCTTTCTCAAATGTGCCAGAATCAAATCACCGACCTCAAACTGAAGTTGTCTCCTGTGTTGATCTGCTCTTCGCTTATACTCCTGGCTCGAATTCTGCAATCGCTCCTTCACCTGGCTGTGAAGTTCCTTCATCACCTTTGTGAAATCTTCTGCACTAGCGCTGCTAGTTGCATTTTGTTCTGAATCCCTTAACTCAGAAATTCCTTTCGGCTGCATGCCATAGAAAATTTGAAATGGACTTTGTGTTGTGGTTCTGTTAACTGAGTCGTTATAAGAAAATTCCGCCTGTGGTAATATGTTGTCCCACCGGCTGTGGTGTTCTGTCACCAGGCTTCTTAGCAAGTCTCCCAGACTTCTGTTTACCACTTCCATCTGTCCATCCGTCTGAGGATGATAAGACGAACTAAACGACAATTTATTCCCCAACTTCTTCCATAAGGTCCTCCAAAAGTGCCCTATGAACTTGGTGTCTCGATCCGAAACTATGCTCCTTGGCAAGCCATGAAGTCGAATGACTTCTTTGAAAAATAGATTCGCAATGTGAGTTGCGTCACTAGTCTTCTGACATGGAATGAAGTGTGCCATCTTGGAAAATCTATCCACCACCACAAAGATTGAGTCAAAACCTCTTTTTTTTCTTGGCAACCCCAATATGAAATCCATGCTGACTACATCCCATGGCCTCTCAGGTATGGGCAATGGCTGATAAAACCCTGCATTCTGTTTCCTTCCCTTCGAATGCTAGCAAATTCTGCATCTGTCCATGAATCTCTTGACGTCTGCTCGCATTCCCGGCCAAAAATATGACTCATTCAATTTTGCGAACGTCTTGTCGTGACCAAAGTGTCATGCCAATCCTCCGCTGTGTTTCTCCTTCAACAAATTCTCCCTCATGGAGCATTTCATAATACATAGTTGATTACCTTTAAACAGTAATCCTTCTTGGATCATGTATTCTGTCCATTGACTTCTATCCCTGAGAATTGGATTCTCAGCTGCTTCATACGCCTCCTTAAAATCTTGATCATCTGCGTACATGTTCCTGAGATCATCAAAGCCCAACGTTTTGACTTTGAACTCCTGCAATAGCAAACATTTCCTGCTCAAAGCATCAGCAACTTTGTTAGCAGTACCAGAAATATGTTTAATCACAAAAGTAAAATTATGCATGTACTCAACCCATTTTACATGTCTCTGATTCAACTTTTCCTGTTGAGTCACAAATTGCACTGCATGATTGTCACTGTATAAGACAAACTCTTTCGGGATCAAGTAATGCCTCCATTTCTTCAATGCCTGAATGATAGCATAAAACTCCTTATCATAAGTGGAGTATTTGACCTTCGCTTCATTCAGCTTCTCACTGAAGTATGCTATCGACCTGTCCTCTTGAATCAAGACTGCCCCTATTGCAAATCCACTTGCATCGCATTTCACCTGAAATGTATTTTGGAAATCCGACAACACCATAATTGGTTGTTCCGTAATCTTCCTCTTCAACATATTAAAACTCCTCTCAGCCTCTTCTGTCCAGTGAAAATACTTGTGTCTTTTCTTCACTGTATCCATCATCGGTGCACTAATTCCATTGAAATTCCTGATGAACTTTCGGTAGAAACTAGCCAATCCGTTAAAACTTCTCACCTAAAAGATATTCTTTGGTGATGGCCAATTCTTGATTACCTCCACCTTATCTGGATCCATCATCAACTCATCTGCAGAAATAACAAATCCCAAGTAAATGAGCTCTGTCTTCATGAATGAGTATTTTTTCATGTTTATCAACAACTTATCCTGCTGTAACCTCTGCATCACTATAGCCAAATGTTTCAGATGCTCTGCCACTGTTTTACTGAAAACCAGTATGTCATCCAGATATACGATAAAAATTTTCCGATGAACTCCCTCAGGACTTCGTTCATCAACCTCATGAAGGTACTCGACACATTTGTTAAGCCAAATGACATAACAAACCATTCATACAACCCTTCATTGGTTTTGAATGTTGTTTTCCACTCATCACCTTCTCTCATGTGGATTTGATGATAACCGCTTTTCAAATCAATCTTTGAAAATAATTTTTCTCCACTCAAGCAATCCATCAGATCATCCATCCTTGGCAATGGAAATCTATACCTGATGGTTATCTTGTTGATCGCCCTTGAGTTAGTACACATCCTCCAGCCTCCGTATTTCTTCGGACTGAGTATTGTCAGAACAACACATGGACTCAATCTTTCTCTGACCAACACTTTGTCCAATAAATCCTGGACTTGCCTTTTGACCTCTTCATTCTCTTGCGGCGTCAATCGGTACGCGGATTTATTTGGCAAACTGGCTCCTGGTATGAGATCAATGTGATGACTCACACTTCTGATCGGTGGAAACGAATGGGGTAGTTCATCCACTACTATGTCATCGAAATCTTCTAGCAGTTCCTGAACTTCTTCTGGTAAATCATCTACTCTCGTGCTGGTCAAAACAATCTTCGGTTTCCTGACCACAATGAACTGTGGATCCTCTTTCTTCTTAACCTTCGTAAGAAGTTCCTTCCCACTCATGAGAAGTACAGTGTTGCTTACTTCCGATTTTACCTCCTTATCCTTAATTGGAAGCAACATGTGAGTCCTCCCATTCTTCTCTAGGGTGTATGTGTTCATTCTCCCATCATGAATCACATTCATGTCATATTTCCATAGTCTACCCAACAATATATGACAAACATCCATGGGAATAACATCACATTATATCTTATCATTATATCTTCCTATCTTGAATTCAACTAAACAATGTTTAGTGACAATTACCTGATGTCCTTTTTGTAGCCACAAAACTCTGTATGGACTTGGATGATCAATCGTCTCTAGCTCCAGATTTTCTACCATATCTATAGAAACGAGATTATCTATGCTACCACTGTCCACAATGACCTTGCATACCCTGTCCTTGGTTTTGCAAGCAGTCCGAAAAATTTTGGTTCTTTGGAGTGAACTCTCCACCTCCTTCTCTGGTGTCAAAAGAGCTTTTCGCATCATCAACGATCTTCCGCCTTCAACATCTTCTGCCTCAACATCCCGCCTCTGTGCTTCGACGATGTGAGTTTCTCCTCCTTCTCTCTTTTTCTCTGAACACTCGTAAGAATTGTACCCATTCTTGCCACGTGTGAAGCATGTTATCACTCCACCTCTTCCTCTTCCTCTACCTCTAGTGCGAGGAAAAGTATTATTATCAACATACTCTCCTCTCTGTTCGGTATGCTGCCCTCTCTATTCAGCATATTTCCCTCTCTGTGAGCTTCCACCTCTCTCAGTTCGAGTCTAAGGTTTCTTCCAGTCCTCCTTAGGCTTCTGGTTTTTGTCTTAGGCAACTGATTTTCCTCTGGGATGACTTCTACCTCGGCCTCTTTGACCCTTCTTTTGGCTTAGCGTCTCTTCTGCTTTTAGAGCCATCTAATAAGCATCTTCCACCGTTTTGATGGTTACCATGCTCATCTCATCCTCGATGTCATATCTCAGGCCATTCATGTATCTCACAACTTTTTCATCATCGCTCTCCCGATGACCTGCCCTGATGTTCAACTTGTAGAATTCTTCAGTGTATTCTTTCACTGTCATCAGATTTTGTCTCAGGTTCTGCATTCTCCTGAACAGAGTAATCTGGTAATCTCTGGGGATGATTTTTTCCTTCCTCTTCGCGATCATTCTGTCCCAGCTCTTGATCTTCTTCTTTCCTTTGCAGCGTTTGTCAACTTGTAGTTCATCCCACCACAATGCTGCATGTCCCTTCAATCTTGTGACAACATGTTTGACCTTCTTGTCCTCTTCGACATATTCATAGTCAAAGTATGTGTCCAAAGCTCTAATCCAGTCTAGAAGCTCCTCTGCATCCAGATTTCCCTCATAAACTGGAATGTCCATTTTCTCTCTTGCACACATCCTTGCAATAGCTCTAATCAAACGTTCATTTGCTGCATCTTCAGCTACAAATTCTTCTTCATGTTCAACCTCAATTTCAATTCGGAATCACTAAGATCCTCAGCACTGACTGTGCATCTTTGTGTTGTCTCCATGTCTTCAAGTCTGGCTCATAGATCACGCATCTCTCTTTCCATGGCTGGATCAGTCATCTGCCTACCTCTTCTTCTCATCATTTCCCTATCCTCTGGTGGATCGGGTGTTTGACTATCCCTTCTTCTAGGTGGCATGGTGAATTCTCCTTTTCTCTGCTACAGAAAGCAAAGAACCTTTCTGAGCTCTGATACCAAAAATGATGACGCACGGTACCCCTCAACCCGCAGGTCGGAAGGTCCACATCAACAGGATCTTTCCTTTACCACTGGCCCGAAGAACTCTAAAACGGCTCTTCTATTTTCTTCTCGAAAAATCTACACCCACAAAAAATTCTCGCGGGATCCCCTCTTTGCACTTAGGAGATCAGACTTTGTGATATCGCGAATCTTGTGGTCGAGCGCCTTCTCACCGTGACCCCGAATCCCGAAACTCCGAGACTCCGATATCACTCTAACTTGTCGACTTTCGCGCGTTTGCGAGTTGCGATAACATACAACTCTACCCACAAATCCTGAAACCCCGAGGTGTCTGACTCTAACAGACTTCTCGACGTTGGCCCCACAACTAGCCTTCTCGCTGGTTCAAGACTTCGACATGTGAAACTTCGAAGTGGTCGACGCAGTTGACCTCTATGTCGATAATGTTCCACCTGTCTACCTTGCTGACCTCTGTGGTCCCACACAACCCTATCAATCCTTCATGGCTTTGTGCTTCATGATTTCGTGAACTTTGATACCAAGTCTTCGACCCTTCCACTCACGAAATCCCAATAGGCGACTTCACGAGTGATCTAACGACCCCTGGTTGACTTGGATATACGTCTCTACTTCTCTTGAGCTTAGAAACTTTCAAAGCACTCGTCGTAACTTCCCTACTCCTCCGTGAGATCTAATGGCTCACGAGACTTCATGGATTCTCCACAGAGAATTCTGACCCTCTGTATTTTTCTTTGAGAACTCGTCCTCCTGCGGTCCGACGTTGCTACGCCTTCCTTCAAATTTTCAACGTACTTGAACGCTTTCCTTACTTCGACTCCTTCGAAGGTCCAATTCCTTCTGAGATTTTCCACGACTCCGAGTCTTTTATAAAAACCCTTGCACGCACTCCTTGTGACTGACTTTCAAACACTTCCAAGTGTTGAAATCCTTCGACTCTGCGCACACCTGCAGCAACAGTCTCTCAATACTTTGCTCAGATTCGAAACTTTGAGACTTTACTTGGCTTGCGCACTCCTTGCACGACTCCTATTCCTGACTGCACTTTTGTGGAAATGAGAACAAAAGCTATCTATCCTGAGATTTCAGAGACAAACCTCTGAACACCTTGTCGACGCACTCCTTGTGGACAATTCAACTGCACTCCTTGCAGGAACTCTTGCTCAGATAGAGAAACAATTGAAACTCATTCCTTTTCCCTTTTCTCTTAGATTTCAAACATTCAACAAGAAATCATTCATACATAGCATAAAAGAAAATGCACAGTAGAAAGAGTAAAATAACCATGAGCATAACATTTAGCATACATACACAGAGAACAAACACGACACCATGAATTTGAATCAAAACTTTCTCTATTAATTCAAATTTTTGTACATGGGTGTTTTCACACAGCTCTCTGCTTCTCCTCTATGCTCTTCTCTACTCTTCATGCTCATCATAATAATGTTACAATACACAAATGAGGGTGTCTATATCCCATTTCCCTCTTGCACTCTAAAATTGTCTAATCTAACATTCAATTCTAGCTACTTGCATTAACTACTATAAATGCCTTCTACCTACTAAGGATGAGAGCAGATCGCTCAAGGTCCGTTTACATTTTACAAGTGCACTCCTTATTAATTATCTCATTTATGGTTTGTGCATTTACTTCAAGAAAATTTCAAAATTTGTGTTGGGCGCTTTTCCAGCTGTCCGTTGTCTCCGCACTGGCTCGCTTGAGATGCTCCTACATTAATATTCCTTTGAATTCCCTTGAGCCATTCATGCCAATATGTATAGTATAAGAGGAAATCACTCCTATAATGTCGGATTACTGAAAGAATTACTTCGACCCCAACGACGAAGACCCAAGGATACAGTGGGTTGAATTATCGAGCGAGGATAAAATCCATAGGGAAACACACACATGAGCGTAAGTTCACCCAGCCCTGGGAAACCACAACCTACCTAGCTCTTATAGACTCATGGAGGATCATTTGGTCTTGACTTTTGAGATGAGAAGATACTTGGTCGAGCATCTTCACAACCAGCACATCCTCAACAAGCACCTGGACGTTCTATTCGACTCCTTGTCAAGCGAGCTTGCAAAGAGTCATTGCCCGACATGCTGTCAGCCATACGAATTCAAATTTCTCTTGGATGGACACCCAGGTTCACCTCACGTCTAGTTTATTTACTGTTAATTTCTCTGGTTTTAGATACAATGTTTTTTTTTGCAATTGGACTCTGGATCACTAGTTGTTCCTTGAACAATCTCGACCACCTGTTCTGGTTTCCATGCATGTGGAAAAACATGTGGCGATTCCTGATGTTTTTTCATACATGTGTCGCTTTTTGGTCCTTGAACAATGTCGTCCACCTATTCTAGTTTCCATACATGTGGTAGAACATGTGGTGAGTATTGATGTATTCTCAGACATGTGTCTCTTCTTTTTCAATAGCGTAAGGTAATACAATCTTTTTTATTTAGAAAAAAAAAGGATTCATTTCCAACTAATGAATAAGGATCAAACATTTTGTTTGTAAGATGATTATAATGAAAACTTTATTTTGTAATTAAAATTCAACAAAACACCAATAACATATTTAGAACAAGGGCTACATGGAAGTGCAGTCCCTAACGAGTTAGTTGGGAAATATATGTTGAACAATGAAACTTAATATAACTAAATTCATAGGTAATGAATAGTCTTTGTCAAAATGTAATTCATATAATAAAGAAAAATACCATTATTGTTTATGCAGAGAGGAAAATGATAAGAATAAAGTCAAACTGAATAAAAACATTTAGCATAATACTTTGTAAAAATAAGAAAAAAAAGTAAATTGTTCAATGTGGAGTAAAACTTAGTAAATAAGTGAAATGTTCAATGGGGAGGTTAGCATATGCGGGAAGCAATCTAAAGTGTTTGGAGTAAAAACATTTAGCATAAAACTTTGTAAAAATAAGAAAAAAGGTAAAGAGTTCACTGTGGAGTAAAACTTAGTAAATAAATTAACTATTCAATGGGGATGTTAGCATATGCAGTAATTAATGCAAATAAGTGAAATTTTCAATGGGGAGGTTAGCATATGCGAGAAACAATGTAAATTGTTTGGAGGTCAGGATGGGTGGCAACCAATGCAATGAAAATTGTTTGCACATTAGAATTGTGGGAAGCAAAGTGGATAGACTTCTCATCACAAGAGATGAATAGTGAAACTTAATATATAACGGAATAAAAAGGTAAGATAACCTTGATGGTGACATTGAATGCCACCCCAATAACCTATAAAAGTTGATAATCAACAAACATTAACACCAAATTATTTTAATTGTTTATATATCTCAATGTTTTTATGTATATACATATATTAAGCATAAGTATATAAATTGAACAAATTGTATTTATGAATATGCTTAACTTAAAAAATATTGTTAAACATAAATATGTTCCACAGAGATACATAGTTAGCATAGAAATATAGTCCGCACAAATATACTTTGGCACAGACATATAGTCTGCACCGATATATTTTTGCACCTTCACAAAGGTATATCCTCGCACAATCAACACTTAGTCTAATAATTATATATGTTATCAATAATATAATATTGTTATGCATATGCATACAGTCTCACAATTCCACTCTTCAAATACTTATCAATGTTATCAATTATAGAATATTGTTATGCATATGCATATAGTTTTGGATGAAAATGTCTTAGAGGAAAATATTATCAATAATAGAATTATATGTTAATATTTTAAGATCACATAAATAAAAATTATATTCATATGCACAAATATGCATTTTTTCTTACTTAAAAAATAAATTAATATAAAAAAATGTTTTAAATATTAATATTTATTTTACACACAGAAATAACTATCTTTGGTTGATAATAAAAAAACATTAACAACAAAATATTTTAAATTTTTAGATATTGCAATGCTTTTACGTATATACATATATTAAAAAATAAGTATATAAAATGCACAAGATGTTTCTATGCATATGCTTAACTTAAAAAATATTGTTAAATACATATGTCTTTCACACAGATAAATATTTTGCACAGACATATAGTCTGCACTTATATAGATTCTATACCTCTTCACATGTATATTCCCAACACATCAACACTTAGCCTAATAGTTATCAATGTTATCAATAATAAAATAAATTGTTATGTATATGCATACAGTCGTGCAACTCTGCACTTCAAACAATTATCAATGTTATCAATAATAGAATATTGTTATGCATATGCATACATTCGTGCAAATGTGCACTTCAAATAATTATCAATTTTATCAATAATAGAATATTTTTATGGATATGCATACAATCTTGGATGAGAGTGTCCTAGGGGAAACTATGCACTTCAAATAGTTATCAATGTTATCAATAATAGAATATTGTTATGCATATGCATATAGTCTTGGATGAGAGGTTCTTAGGGGAAAATGTTATCAATAATTGAATTACATGTTAATATTTTAAGATTATATTAATAAAAAATATATTCATATGCAAAAATATATATACTTAAAAAATAAATTAATTTAAAAAAAAATGTTTTAAATCTTAATATTTATTTTACACACATAAAATAGTTTTCCTTTGTTGATAATCAACAAATATTAACAACAAAATATTTTAACTATTTATATATCTCAATGCTTTTAATTATATACATATATTAACAAATAAGTATATATAATAAACACAAAATTCTTTTATGCATATTCTTAGCTTTAAAATATTGTTAAACATATATATCTTCCACACCGATACATCTTCGACACAAACATAGAGTCTACACAGATGTAACTTTCGAACTTCTACAAAAGTATATCCCTGCACAACCAACATGTAGCCTAATAGTTATCAATGTTATCAGTAATAAAATATTGTTATGCATATGCACACAATCCCACAACTCCGCACTTCAAATAGTTATCAAAGTTATAATTTAATATAATATTGTTTTTCATATGCATATAGTTTAGAATGAGAATGTCTTAGGGGTAAATCTTATAATAATAGAATTATATGATCATATTTTAAGATTATATTAATACATATTATATTTATATCCATAGTTAATATAAAAAAATGTTTTAAATATTAACATTTATTTTACACACATAAAATAATTACTTAAAATAACTTTATTTTGTTGATAATCAACAACATTAACAACAAAAGATTTTAACTTTTTAGATATATCAATGTTTCCAACATTAATAACAGTGGATTTTAACTTTTTAGATATCTCAATATACATATATTAAAAAATAAGTAATATAAAGTGAACAAAATGCTTTTATGCATATGATTAAGATAAAAAATATTGTTAAAATTATATATCTTTGGCAGAGATACATGTTCATCATAGACATATAGTCCACACATATAGAGCTTATGCTCCTCTGCACAAGTATATCTCCCGCACAACCAACACTTAGTTTAATAGTTATCAATGTTAACAAGAATATAATATTGTTATGCATATGCATAAAGTCTCGCAACTTCACACTTCAAATAGTTATCAATAATAGAATATTGCATATGCGTACGGTCTTGGATGAGAGTGTGTTAGGGGATTTTTTTTATCAATAATTGAATTATATGTTAAGACTTTAAGAATATAAATTATATTCATATGCATATAAATGCAAATTTTCTTACTTAAAAAATAAATTATGGGCGAGAGTGTCTTAGGGGAAAATGTTATCAATAATTGAATTATATGTTAGGATTTTAAGAATATATTAATAAAATTTATATTCATATGCATAAATATGCAAAATTTTCTTACTTAAAAAATAAATTCATGTAAAAATTGTTTTAAATAGTAGAATTTATTTAACACACATAAAATAACTTTCTTTTGTTTATAATCAGCAAACATTAACAACAAAAGATTTTAACTTTTTAGATATATCAATTCTTTAAACATTAACAATAAAAGTTTTTAACTTTTTAGATATCTCAATATGCATATATTAAAAAATAAGTAATATAAAGTGAACACAATGTTTTTATGCATATGCTTGACTTAAAAAATATTGTTAAACTTATATATCTTCGGTAGAGATACATCTTCATCATAGACTTATATATCTCTCGCACAACCAACACTTAGTCTAATAGTTATCAATGTTATCAATAATAGAATATCGTTATACATATGCATAGAGTCTTGCAACTTTGCACTTCAAATAGTTATTAATAATAAAATATTGCATATGCATACAGTCTTGAATGAGAGTGTGTTAGGGGAAAATTTTATCAATAATTGAATTATAAGTTAATATTTTAAGATTATATTAATAAAAATTATAAAATATGCAAATTTTCTTACTTAAAAAATAAATTATGGATGAAAATGTCTTAGGGGAAAATGTTATCAATAGTTGAATTATATGTTAAAATTTTAAGATTATATTAATAAAAATTATATTCATATGCATAAATATGAAATTTTTTCTTACTTAAAAAATAAATTCATGTAAAAAATGTTTTAAATAGTAGTATTTATTTTACACACATAAAATAGTTACATAAAATAACTTTCTTTTGTTGATAATCAACAAACATTAACAACAAAAGTTTTTAATTTTTTAGATATCTTAATGCTTTTACATATATACATATATTTAAAAATAAGTATATAAAGTCAACAAAATGTTTTTATGCATATGATTAGCTTTAAAAATATTGTTAAACATGTATATACATATATAAAGTGAATAAAATGATTTTATGCATATGCTTAACTTAAAAAATATTGCTAAACATATATATCTTTCACATAGATACATCTTCGGTACAGACATATAGTTCACACATATATAGTTTCTACACCTCCACACAAGTATATCCCATGCACAGCCAACACTTAGTCTAATAGTTATCAATGTTATCAATAATAGAATATTGTTATGCATATGCATATAGTTCCACAACTCCACACTTCAAATAATTGTCAATGTTATCAATAATAGAATATTGTTATTCATATGCATAGAGTCTTGAATGACAATGTCCTAGGGAAAAATGTTATCAATAATACAATTGTATGTTAATATTTTAATATTATATTAATATAAATTATTTTAGTATGCATAAATATTTAAATTTTTCTTAAAAAATAAATTAATATAAAAAATTGTTTTAAATATTAATATTTATTTTACACACATAAAATAATTACATAAAATAAGTTTTTTTTTTTGTTGATAATCAACAAACATTCACAACAAAAGATTTTAAATTTTTAGATATCACAATGTTTTTACATATCTCAATGCTTTTACGTATATACATATATTAAAAAATAATCATACAAAGTGAACAAAATGTTTTTATTCATATGTGTAACTTAAAAATATTGTTAAACATATATATCTTCCATACAAATACATCTTCAACACGAACATATAGTCTATACAGATATAGTTTATGCACTTCCGCATAGGTACATCTCCCGCACAACAAACACTTAGTCTAATAGTTATCATTGTTATCAATAATAAAATATTGTTATGATTGTTAGTTATCAATGTTATCAATAATAGAATATTGTTATGCCTATGCATACAGACTTGAATGAGAGTGTCTTCGAGGAAATGTTATCAATAATAGAATTATTTGTTAATATTTTAAGATTATATTAATAAAAAACATATTTGTATGTATAAATATGCAAATTTTTCTTACTTGAAAAAATAAATTAATACAAAAAATGTTTTAAATATCAATATTTATTTTACACATTAAATATTTACATAAAAAAACTTTCTTTTGTTGATAATCAACAAACATTAATAAGAAAATATTTTGACTTTTTATATGTCTCAATGCTTTTACGCGTGTGTATTAAAAAAATAAGAATACAAAATGTTCAAAATGTTCTTAATATGTTTAACTTAAAAAACATTGTTGAACATATATATATATATATATATATATATATATATATATATTCCACACAAATACATCTTAGGCACAGACATCTGCATAGACACTTCTGCACCTCTGCACAGGTAGTTCCCCACACAACCAACACTTATTCTAATAGTTATCAATGTTATCAACAATAGAATATTGTTATGCATATGCATAAAGTTAAATTGAATTAACTTTATGTCAAACAATTGTCAATGTCATCAATAATTGAATTATATGTTGATATTTTAAGATTAAATTAATAAAAATTATATTCATATGCATAAATGTGCAAATGTTTCTTACTTACAAAATAAATTAATATAAAAAATATTTTAAATAGTAATATTTATTTTACACGCATAATATAGTTACATAAAATAACTTTCTTTTGTTGATAATCAACAAATGTTGACGGCAATAGATTTTGACTTTTTAGATATCTCAATTCTTTTACGTATATACATAAATTAAAAAATAAGTATATAAAGTGAAAAAAATGCTTATATGCATATGCTTAACTTAAAAAGTATTGTTAAACATATAAATAGTCCACGCAGCTATAAATTTCACACATACACATAGATATATACATGCAAAACTAACACAAGTAGCCTAATACTCATCAATGTTAATAAAGATAGAATATTGTTATACATATCTATACAGTCCCACAAGTTTTCACTTCAAATAGTTATCAATGTTTTTCTTTGTAAATAAAAATAAGTATATTACCTTAGATAGTCTTCATAGAGATACACATGTCGAAGTTTTCCACATGTTATGCCATACAAATGGAAACCAGAACAGGTGGTCTGCAAAACAAGAAAGCATGTTTTTGTGCACAATACCAAAACAAAACTAATATTAAGTCTAACTGTAACTGTGGAAAACCTGAGCGATCTTCATTGCTAGGAGAAAAAGTGAACGGTTGGAAGCATGTCAGGAAACGTCTGTTGGTCAGCTCACTTGACAGGGAGTCGAACAATATGTCTAGGTGACGATTGAGGGTGTCATGGCGATGGAGTTGGTCGACCATGTCCCGTCGCATTTCAAAAATTAACTAAAGATGATCTTTTGAGAAACTGAGGGAACTCGGGGCCTCTGGCACTGGGGATGCAATGTTTGGAGGCTCGTGAACCTCTTGTTCAGTCAACACTATTTCTTCCTCCAGCCATTCTAGAGGAATGTCTTCCTCGACCAGAAAACCACCCAAATTTGTACCGATATGGACTTTTGGAAAATTGTTAACATTTGGAGTAGTCAACATTGTTGTTTCCTCTAGCTATTCCAGAGGAGTCTCTTCCTCAACCATGCAACCACCCAATTCTGGCACAGGATGGATGTTTGGAGGATGATTGACATTTTGTGCATTTGATGTAGTGGATTCCTCCAGCCATTCTGGAGGAATCACTTCCTCAATCAGACAACCATTTGATTATGTCATGGGGTTGACACTTAGAGGCGATTGTTTTGAATTTCATAGGGGGTTCTAAGGGACAGAGGTAGTGCACAAGGGTTCATCAATACAATTCTAATCATACTGGGGAGGGCCAACAAGGATAGTGAACGGGATGGGGGGGCTGAGAGAGGGCAGAAGAGGGACTAGGTCAATAGTTTCAAGCCATGAAACTGTAATAGGTCGGCCCGTGCTTGGGCTTTCCCCATTCACGCAACATTGGAGAGACATAAATGAAAATAATAGCTTGACACTAGAGGGGAGAAACACCAGGTGAGGAATGGGAAGTTGAGTGTGAATCCGGAATGAAATTACCATTTTTATGCCTAACCTGTTGGCATGTTTACAGGAAAAGTGTGTTTTTCATTGATGGAAATAACAACAATGACGATGGCATATTGACAACGATGATGAAAAACAGGAAAGCAACGATGATAGCATCGAGAATGGCTAGACTGTGACAATGTGGGAATTTCAAGCAACTTGCTTATGGTGCTGGTACTTGATTATGTTGCTTATTGCATTGTTGGAGAGAACCCTGACTTGTGACATGTCTATTGAGCTCCTATGATGATCCTTGATGTGATATACAATGGATTTTGTAGAGAACCTACCTCCTTTGGACTTATTTCATATTACTTATTGTTTTGGCGGAGCTACCTAGGCCGTCAAGAAACATTAACATGATTGGGGGAATCATACATTGTTGGTGAGGGAGCCTTGAGGTTCTGCATGTGTATTATACTTTCATAATGATATTAAAAACAATAGGCGCTCATCTCCTTGGAATAATTTAGAGCTCCTTGGGGATTTGATGGGGATTTTTATGATGATGTGCTATTGGAATCTTGTGATGGAGCACCCTAACTCTTGGAGTGTCTATTGTACACCTAATTCCACTCCGCGTTACACATATAACTCCACTACTAAAAATGACTGACTGTAACTGCCAGGACGGATTTACCATCAATGAAGAAAAATGACCGACTGTAACTTCCAGGATGGATTTACCATCAATGAATAAAAAAGACTGACTGTAAATGTCAGGGAAGCCAAAGAGACTTAGGATAATCACCAGAGAAGACAAAGGGTCACAATTTTGTTTGAGGTGGAAAAGGTCTTGGAAGGGGCGCGTTTTTCATGGGGCACAAGACTTGGAGGAGCAACAATATTTTCTATTGGACAAAGGACATATATGGTGTGCATTTTTAGATATTATGTGGACTCAGAAGGGTTGAATTCATCATTTCTTAGAAGGTTATTCATTGTTTCACAGAAGATAATCATCGTTTTGAAGTGGGGTCGCATTTTTCCACTCTTATACAGAAGGGTCGCACCAACACACAAAAGGGTCGCACCAACACATATAAAGGTCACAAATTTTCTTCCTTCACATAGAAGGGTCGTTCCAACACATAGAAAGGTCGCAATTTTTATTCCTTCACACAAAAGGGTCGCGCCAACACACAGAAGGTTCGCAATGTTTTCTTCCTTCACACAGAAGGGTCATGCCAACACACAAAAGGGTCACAATTTTTCTTCCTTACACAGAAGGGTCACACTTTTTCGCAGAAGGGTCACATTCCTTCTTAAAAGGGTCGTGTTCTTTGTTTGATAGAGCACTTGGAAGGGTCGCACTCTTGATATGGAAGAGGACTTGGAAGGTTCGCGTTTAGGAGATAGGCCAGAGGAATTGGCATGAAAAGAAAAGGAAAAACTCAGAGCAAAGGAAAAATAGGTGTGTTTTTCCTTTTAGATAGTCATTGAGGTGCTCAAAAGGGTGCATGTGTTGAAGAGCATAGGTGAGGCATAGTGCATAGAATGGAGAGGGATCACAGAGCA
Organism: Picea sitchensis; assembly: GCA_010110895.2. Taxonomy (NCBI): domain Eukaryota; kingdom Viridiplantae; phylum Streptophyta; class Pinopsida; order Pinales; family Pinaceae; genus Picea; species Picea sitchensis. The sequence continues at coordinate 97,923 of SNQJ01S0000472.1, read as the reverse complement.
TAAAATGCAGAATAAAAGTTGAACATAGATGCAGTAGTGCACAGGATGAGAAAGAGTTGAGCATAGATGAAGAAGAGTGTAGTGGAGTCACAGAGCATAGAAGCAGAAATATTTAGAAGTGGAACAGAGCATAGAAGATGAAGAAGGAAGATGAGACATTGAGTTGTAACAGATCAGATCAGAGACAAATCAAGTAAGTAAGTTTTGTAAGATTCAATAAGGGTGGTAGGGTGCTGCTGGGGAGGATTGTAGTCCTCTAAATTCTAGTTGGTGCTAGAAGATATTTTGGGAGTTGGTGCTTCCATCTAGTAGGTGCTAGAGAAACCTGAGAGTTGGTTCTCTCTTCAAGTTGTCTCTTGTTATCAGAGGTTGTAGCCTCATATTTGAGTTGGTTCTCAAACACTATGATGTACATGAAATTTGGAACTTGATTGACATCCAAAGAAGAAGAATAGGTTTTCTCCCTTTATGGGTTTCCTCATGAACTCCAATGTCTCTGTGTATTCTATGTGATTGATCAAATATTATATATCTATGCAACACATTTAATGATAATATAGAATGATTCAGAAAAGAACAAGAAAAGTTTCAATATTATATATATATATA
>SNQJ01S0000472.1:81549-91593 GCA_010110895.2 Picea sitchensis | reverse complement strand
AGGTGTGGTCTGTATGCTACAGTTGGAGGTCTAAGTAGAATAGTGCAGCCATTCAGGGTTTCCATCAATTCCAAAGGGGGATATTGTTGGCATTTTAAAAAGAAAAATGTGCTTGTCATTGATGACAAGAACAACAATGACGATGGCATATTGGCAACGATGATGGAAAACAAGAAAGCAATGATGATAGCATCAGGAATGGATAGACTATGACAATGTAGGGGTTTGGAGAATCTTTCTTATGGTGCTAGTACTTCATTGTGTTTCTTCTTTCATTGTTGGAGAGCACCCTGACTTGCGATGTGTCTATTGAGATCCTATGATGATCCTTAATGTGATATACAATGGATTTTGTAGAGAACCTACATCCTTTGGACGTCTTGCATATTACTTGTTGTTTTGGTGGAACTACCTAGGCCGTCAAGCAAGATTAACATGATTGGAGGAATCATACACTCTTGGTGAGGGAGCCCTGAGGTTCTGCATGTGTATTATACCTTCATAATGATATTAAAAACAATAGGCTCTCATCTCCTTGGCATACATTGGAGCACCTTGGGGGTTTGATGGGGATATTCATGATGATGTGATATTGGAATCTTGTGATGGATCAACCTAGATCTTGGAGTGTCTATTGTACACCTAATTCCACTCATCGTTGCACATATAACTCCACTACTAAAAATGATTGATTGTAACTGCCAGGATGGATTTATCATCAATGAAGAAAAATGACTGATTGTAACTGCCAGGATGGATTTACCATCAATGAATAATAAATACTCATTGTAACTCTCAGGGAAGCCAAAGAGACTCAGGATAACCACCATAGAATACGAAGGGTCGTGATTTTTTTTGAGGTGGCAAAGGTCTTGGAAGGGGCGTGTTTTTCATGGGGCACAGGACTTGGAGGAGAAACAATATTTTCTATCGAACATAGGACATAGCTGGTGCATGGTTTTTATATCTTATATGGACTCATAAGGGTCAAATTCATCGTTTCTGAGAAGGGTATTCATTATTTCACAGAAGGGCAACATCGTTTTGAAGTGGGGTCACAGTTTTCCACTGTTGTATAAAAGGGTCGCGCCAACACATAGAAGAGTCACGCTAACACACAGAAGGGTCACAATTTTTCTTCCTTCACACATAAGGGTCACACCAACACACAGAAGGTTCAAAATATTTCTTCCTTCACATAGAAGGGTCGCAATTTTTCTTCCTTCACACAAAAGGGTCATGCCAACACACAGAAGGGTCAAAATATTTCTTCCTTCACATACAAGGGTCACAATTTTTCTTCCTTCACACAGAAGGGTCGCAATTTTTCTTCCTTCACACAAAAAGGTCGCGTCAACACACAGAAGGGTCACAATTGTTTCTTCCTTCACATAGAAGGGTCGTGCCAACCCACATAAGTGTCACAATTTTTCTTCCTTACACAGAAGGGTCACACTTTTTCTCAGAAGGGTCACATTCCTTCTTAGAAGGGTCGTGTTCTTTGTTTGATAGAGAACTTGGAAGGGTCACTCTCTTGATATGGAAGAGGACTTGGAAGGTTCGTGTTTAGGAGATAGGCTAGAGGACTTGGCATGAAAAGAAAAGAAAAAACTCAGAGCATAGTAGAAATAGGTGTGTTTTTCCTTTTAGATAGTCATTGAGGTGCTCAGAAGGGTGCAAGTGTTGAAGAGCATAGGTGAGGCATAGCACATAGAATGGATATGAATCACAGAGCATAAAATGCAGAATAAAATTTGAACAAAGATGCATTGGTGCGCAGGACGAGAAAGAGTGGAGCATAGACGAAGAAGAGTGAAGTGGAGTCGCAGAGCATAGAAGCAGAAATATTCAGAAGTGGAATAGATCATAGAAGATGAAGAAGGTAGAGGAGACATTGAGTTGTAACAAATCAGATCAGAGATAGATCAAGTAAGTAAGTTTTGTAATATTCAATAAGGGTGGTAGGGTGGTTCTAGGGAGGATTGTAGTTCTCTAAATTCTAGTTGGTGCTAGAATATATTCTGGGAGTTGGTGCTTCCATCTAGTAGGTGCTAGAGAAACTTGAGTGTTGGTGCTCTCTGCAAGTTTTAGCTTGCTATCAGAGGTTGTAGCCTCATATTTGAGTTTGTACTCAAATAATATGATGTACATGAAAGTTGGATATTGATTGACATCTGAGGCAGAAGAAGAGGTTTTCTCCCTTTATGGGTTTCCTCATGAAAATGAGTGTCTCTGTGTATTCTGTGTGATTGATAAAATATTATATATCTATTCAACAAATTTAATAATAATCTAGAATGATTTAGAAAAGAGAAAGAAAAGTTTCAAGATTATACATATATAACCGATTCACCCCCCCCCTCTCAGTTATATTTACATCATTACCTCCATAAAAATAGCAGAATTGACAGGGAAAGGATCCATAAAGACTGAAGTGATAACGTTGAGATACCTTGTACCTAATTTGGTAAGCCTCAATCGATGTTGTATGTGTGCCATTAAAACCTCCTTCATGCACAGTCGCACTACACCCCTTCCAAAGTGAATGTTGGGCATGATGAGTTGACAGGGAGGAAGGTTGGCGATTGTGGGCATTAACTACGTTAGGCACATGTGTGATAGGTGTTGCATGGTAGCCAGGTGTCACCCCATCCGAGGGAAAATATTTATCAATGTTATCAATAATAGAATATTTTTATGCACATGCATACATTCTTGGATGATTGTGTCTCAGGGGAAAAAGTTGTCAATAATACAATTATATGTTAGGATTTTAATATTATATTAACAAAAATTATATTTGTATACATAAATATTTTTGGAAATAGGCCGAAGTGGAAAGAAGGATGATCGTGGAGAAATAAAGCATGCAGAAAATAAAGTAACAGTTGGAGGGAAACACAACACATGCGCATGCAAGGAAGCATGCACAAGGAAAGCGACAGCTGGAAGGAAGAACAACACGTGTGCATGGGAGGAAGACCTAACATCGGTAGGGTTAGGATTTTTGTAATACATTGTAAACGACTGAAGATCCTGATAGACAAAAATACAGATACATGGGTATAATAACGGGTTCCCTTTTTGTGTTGTGTATGGTTGGTTCCTGATTAGTGCACTTTTGTATTGTTCATACAGGTTTTGTACGAGCCGATACAATATGTAATGTTTTGATGAACTATTTTGTAAGTTGTTGAGCTATAAGGGAGAGGAGAGAAGGAAGATATGAGGATTAGACTGCAGGTTGAGGATCCTAGTACGATCTAGTTTGACTCACATAGATCTTACCCATCTGAGGAGAATTGTAAGCATGTGGCACCGGAGATGAAAAACTACCATAATAAAAGAGCCAAGAGACAAATCTTTGTGGACGTAGCCCAGGAGGGGGTGAACCACGGTAATATCTGTGTAATGTGATGAATGCATGTATGTCTTTAATTTCTTTCAGCAGTTAATTGTTTTTCTTAATGAATGAGTTATTATATTGTTATGGAATAAGGTGGCGTGTTAAGGGAATAAACTGTGAAGAAAGTGCATAATTTTGAATAATAGTAGATTGCAATCACCATTTATAACAGTTGGCCCTGAATAATGAACCCCTATATTATACTCAATCCTAGGCTGTAAACACATGATTCTTACAACCACCCATTTAAAGATATCTCATGTGAGACTGTGTAGCCCATTCTGTGTGTTGTGTTGCCTTCTGGTTCACTAGGAGGGCCGATAGTTTTAGAGGATTTTTTTGGAAACCTGAAAATACATGAACCCTGGTTCAATAAATTAGACGGTAGAGAAGGGAGAATAAATAATCAACAAATGGTTTTGTTGTCATTGGAAGGAACAAGAGGAGGACTGAGTAGAGGAGATAGATTGAGCAAGAAAAGAAAAAAGAAAAGAAATAAGAAATGATCCATTATAAGGGGATTTTTAGACTGTGGAACCCCACAAAAGCATAAATCGAAGCTTGTTTGAGAACCAAAGAGCTAGAGTTTTCACAAAAAGACAATAGAAACCCTAGAATCACACTGTACAAATATCTAGAAATACACGGGTTTACTGATTTACACAAAGTCTTTTTCTGTGATTTTTCTGCATCTGCTACAGGAGTGGATACTAAGGTTGAAGAATAAATTCACGACGAACCAGATTCAGCAGCTATATTAGACCCCAATATAGATTGAGAAGTTACAGCAGGTGAAAAATAAATTCACCCACGCAGTAGAATTTTGGCTTGATAGTATTGTTGCAGGGTTCATAACAGAGTTTGCAGTTGAGACAGCGAAGTCATACAGCGCAACAAAGAAATAATTTCTATGCAAACCTCTAGGAAGGTACATTCGATCATTGTATAATTCTATTAAGATATTGTTATATAACAAAGGTGTAATGGCAATGGAATTAGACAGCTAAACTTCCCTACGTGCATGGGGGAAGGAGGGAAGCACTGATAGAAAGGGGATAAATGGAAGGAGGTAAGAAGAAAGACAAGAAGGAGGAGGAACCCTTGGACCTGATCATGATGGATGACAACAAGATCAAGTGGATCTTGGCATCATCAGGAAAGACGCGTAGCAGAGTACCCTACCAATATAAGGTGAATACCAAGAAGAGAGCCATAGCTTCGAGGGAAGTCTTGGCGAGTGGCAAGGAAGAGGTAGAGAATATCCAGGGTGTGGACCAAATTGAGGAAATCCTGCGCACAACATATGAGAGGAAAATGAGAGGTCCAAGAACGGGAGGAGAAGGAAGCCATCCTATCCATATTAATTTCAGTGTGGAACCCATAAACCCATGTGTGACTAATACACCAAAGAGAACACCGTCGTTTAGAAAACTGAAGTTATGAGGAAGTTCAATAGCAGGAAGTACATCTACACAAGGAGAAACAACTGGAGGAGCGAGTTCAGGCAACACTAGTCAAGTATCTACACTGAGCGGAGGAGGTAGTAGTTCAGTATTCAGAATGGCAGGACATGATCCTACTATTAGATTACCATAATTTCAAGGAGAAGCATCAGAATAACCTGAGAATCATTTGTTCATTTGTGCAAAGATATGGGAATAAAAGAAAATCACTGATGAAGATACCAAACTCGCAGAGCTAGCAATTACGCTAAGAGACCACTCACTAGAATGGTACATGAGCCAAGAAAAAAACAGTGCCCATGGGACGATAAGGACACTAACATACTTTAAGAAGTTACTGATTAATGAGTTCCAGAAGCCGAGCTCAGAGGATTAGTACATGAAAAAGATGATCGAAATAAGATAGAAACTAGGAGAATCTGTATGGGATATTGATCAAAGATTCAAGCGACTGAAGATAAAGCTAAAATACCTTATGACCGATATGCAGCATCGGAACCTGTTTGTCAACTCACTACTACCACACTTAAAATACCCTTTAAGACAACAAAAGTTTCAGATGCAGGCAGAGGCTCTGCAGGTAGCCTTGCAACTGGACGAGAACCAATACTAGTAGATAGACCCATCTATTGAAGAACTGAAGGAGGATTTGAATAATCTAACATTTCAACTGAACCAGAATAAGAACAAGGACAAACGAGAAGTCGTTTGGTGCGCCACATGCAGGTTATAAGGACACCACAAGAACGAGTGCCCAACATTCACGTAGTATATGGCAGCAGGAATGTCGAATCCGTTACCACAGGGAGTGTAACGACCTCCTCGTTACGACAACAACTCCGCGAACAGGTGATTTTTTTTATTTTTTTATTTTTGTTTGTTTAAGGTGTGTGCACGCATGTGGAAGTAATAGACACACTTGACTCTACGTCGCCACTCGACAACCAACAAGACGCAACCACGATGTTCAGTACAAGAAGACTGAAGTCACACAATGAGTAACTGCAACAATATACGACCATAGGCATAAGGCGCACAACCAAACATTAAGACATACCGGGGGCACAGTAAGAATAGAGAGGGAAGAATCCATGGTGCTACGGTTACTATTTCTGCCCAGGAAAACAGGGCGTTTAGTCTTATGTCTTCTCGAAAGAAGATTAGACAGGCTCCTGGCCAACTACTCAGGCAGAAACTAGTAACCCGACCTAGAAAAAGACGCAAGCAAGATGAACACAATAAGACGATCCCGACATATCACAGTGACAACAGGCAATAAATGCCCCTAGACATAAGGCGTACAATTAGCAGCTGTAAGCAGACAACGACACTAGGTGTTAAGTACAGTACAGTCATAGATGGAAGCATCCAACAATAGAGTTTACTATTTCTGCACAGAAAAGCAGGGCTTTTAGTCTTATGTCTTCTCGAAAGAAGATTAGACAGGCTCCTGGCCGACTGCTCAGGCAGAAACTAGTAACCCGACCTAGAACAAGACGCAAGCAAGACGACCAAGCACTGCAAAATCAAGGACAACCACGACTTCTACGGGAGATGCAAGTCAGAAGGATTTCGACATCGACCAACCACTATTGAGACTCAAGATCTTAATCATAGACCAAATGTTCCATTTGAACTCCATTAGTAGAAGAGACACCCGACCAATCGTAAAAGAATGTAAATTCAAGTAAGTGCAGATTCCCCAATCATAATCTTAGTAGTTCAAGGTACTTGGTTCAAGGACCCTATATCTAAACTCATTAATAACCAAAGATTTAATCGTATTAAGATAAGTCCATAATGCCATTATTTTTCATAAAATACCTAACACTAAAATTGCACCTTAATTTACAACGACATATATTACCCTTACATAATTCAATGTTATGATACAAGACATTACTCCTCACTCATCGCCATGTCAATAAAATACATTAAGGCGCCCAGGGCCATGACACAATGTTACCATAACCTTGCAAATTAGAAAGCCACAACATTATACGTTATCTAATCCTAACAGTACTTTTATTTGTTACTAGATCCTTGCCCTTACATAAATGGAATAATATTTTAAAATTGCTTTACCCCCATAAAGTGCAACCAATAACTAGCATCAAGGTGTTCCTTCTTAATTGAATACATGAATAATTCCTTCTTAAATTGAAGATATAAACAATTCCTACTTAATTGAATGTATAAAGCAACATCGTATTTGAATTTAACAATATAACATCATACTTAGAAATACCATCCTATTTATAAGTAATCATCGTAACTGAAATTCAATAACATCATGTTTAGGAGTGGCCATATATAATAATATAATCTCTAATTAAAAATAACATCATAAATAAAGGTAACATCACATTGAAATTAACAATATACATCATAATTTAAAGTGGCATCTATAAAATAAAATTTAAAATGGCAATAATTAAAAAGGGCAATATTTGGAAATGACAACTATCAATATTACAAATATCCCTAATTAAAGATAACAATAACTTAAATCATGTGGCCATACAATGCAAATAAGATGACATTTAAACTCATTCTCTGTTATCTAAAACTTAAATCATGTGGCTATACAATCCCAATAAGATAACTCCCAAATTCTAACGCTAACCCTTCTCTGCCTCAAGCTGCGATAACATTACCCTAGATCAGAGTCAACATTGCCTGTATAATATAGTAAATGGCAACAGAAATATTGATAACCATGAATCCCATAATAGGCGCAACCAAGCCATAATTCTAAATCAACATTTGACGCAATAATTTAAAATCAACTTTTACCTTAACTCAATAAGCCAAGTTTATAAATACAGGATCACCCTTCACTTATACCGAAAATTAGAATAGATTCCTACCCTGGGTTTAATGCAATCTTTCTCAAATTTAGATGCAGTTTGGAGGCATCTGCCAGAGCCTTCGGTAGTCCCACAGGAAATCCCTCCCGCACCAGAATTGAGCGCAATCAATAACAATCCGTGTTCAACCAAAGGTAAATTTTTATCTTAATTTTTTGAAAATTAGCTTGGATCCTGCCGCCAAACGGCGAGCTGGAATGATTACGCCACAGGACCTCGTTTGGAAAAGTATGTTGTTGAGGGTAGGTTGTTTTAACATTTAAGACTTACCTCGCTCGAATCCTATCCTAAAGGCCAAGGCGTTTTATCACACCAACCGCCCTTCTAAAATTAGTGAAAGAGGACGGTGTTGGCATTCTGGTCAGCAGTAATCGAAGGCAGCATGGACGTTAGTCACGGTTTTGGAGGGAAACATTAAAGGGCAACCAGAAAATAAGCAATGCTCAGCTAGGATGAACAGATATTAAAACGCAGAGCTGGATTTTAAGGACGTCGTCTAATGGGAAGTCAATGTGTGGGTGAGGTGAGGCAAAAATAATCCAGCTGATCGATTTTGCTGTTAAGGGTGTCTGATTCCCACTCGAAGTGTTGTAGTGAGGTATAGGCCTACTTTTTATTCATTAAGAGGATAAACCTGTGGTTACCATTCCAGGACAATGCACTAGTTAGAGGATCGACACTGGGTTTATTTAAACAGTCTCGTGTGTAGATAAAACAACACTGTAATGACTTTCTACTAGCAGTTTAAGGCATAACAATGAGATGACGGCAGACATAGGATGAGTTATAAACATACCAGCACCGGGGTGGACTTAATTCAGACAATTTTATCGTTTCAAAATAATACCCAGCAGTTTTTCTCACTTTCACGTTGCAGCACAACAGTCTGAAGGGATAACAGTCAGAAACGGCAGTTGTCCTTCGATTGCATGCTACCGCCAGCTGAGGATACACCTTAAGGTTTATTTTCGGCAGTAATTGTGTACATATATGGAATCAAGCCTAATGTTTGGAGGGTAGAACACAGAGGGTAGGAAAAACAGCGCATGTGAGTGTCCACGCATGCTTAGGACAGCTGGTTAAAATCTCAACAGCTATTGGACCTCCAGAAAAGAAATGTACTGACTGGTCCTTAGCAGATTGATGATGATATGATTGGAAGTCACTGAGTTTGTATCACATGAAAGCATCTAGGTCTCTCATCCTCTCTCGTGCAAAGCTAGGGCATATTAGTCCTCAGTCATTTCTTGGGTTTATATATCTACAGAGTGGAGATAACCCTTTCAGGGTAAGGAAGTTTCTTTGAATAGATTGGAACCGAAGTTTTTGTCATTCTCCCATATGGAATCCAACCGCTGAGGATTCCAACAGTTTGTTGTAGTATAGCAGTAAGAAATTTCAATAGAAATAGGTTCTAAAGTGGCTTAAAGGTTGTAAATCATACCGAAGAACTCATAGAATTTAAAACCGTACAAGATTGTAGTAATAATACTTTATCATTTGAGAGAGGTAAAACAAAATAGCAGTTACCATTGTAATCGCTGAGTAACTAAATAAAATAGCCATTCAATCCTTTTACACAGATTCACTTTCCACAACAAAATTCGTAATGCATTACAATCTACTAAAATACCACCATTACTAGCAGAAGAAGTTCACGCTTAGAGCAGTAGCTTAAAACAACATTCATCTACTACAATCATCTTACAGTCCCAGCATAATATCTAATGAATTAAACTCAATAAAATAAACGAGCGTACATGTTCCTTATGCCTGCCTCGTATGTTGTTCGTGCTTCGATTGATGTCCCACGCTCCTTGCCACTCCTGCTTGCCGACCGTGGAAAGCTCACTGGTACCTCCCAGCCAATCTCTAGGGGTAATCTGCTTCCCCCTTATCCCCCCGATCCACAAAGGGTCCACACAATATCCAGAGATAAGACTAGCTTCTCAGCTCGCCTCCAAGGCTGAGCTACCACTCAATACAACTGAGAAATTCCCAACTCCTCACAAGCAAACAGTCAAGCCAAAATCCGGCAGCGTAACATTACGCTAACCGTTCCCCCTTCTTCCTCCTTTTCCCCTTCTTTTATAGAAATTTGAGACCCACCTACCTTCCCTAAAATTACTCCTAGGGTTCCTAGATCCCCTCTCATTCTTTTAATAACTTTCCTAAAATGAAGTTGTTGATTTTTAGTACCTCCCTAACTGTTGATTCTTTTTTACTTTTTTTACCCTATGTCCCCTACTTTCTAATATTAAGTTTCCTTTAATACAAGTTTCCATATTTCTATTAATTGTTCCTT
>SNQJ01S0000472.1:56327-80279 GCA_010110895.2 Picea sitchensis | reverse complement strand
AGAAACCGGGTCACGACCCTTGTCACTGAACGTTCATGCCGAAATATCAAACAGTCCCAAAGAGCTCATATTGCACCTTTTGCAAGTCAGTGGGCCATGATGATAAAGATTGCATAACTATGGAGCTGATGCGGGAAAGAACATCAGATGCATATAGGGTACAGACCGAAATGATGACTGGGCAAGCAACGTCGTAGTTCAATCAGGGCCCAACTCCATACAACACTGTGCAGTAGCAGTATAATACTGCACAACAACCATATAATAACACGCAGCCGCAATACAACCTGACACAACCCCAGTACAATACCGCGCAGTACAATTAGGCACCACAGTATAATGCGTCGAGAGGTGATCGAGCAGGCTACATAGGAGGAGGATGAACCAGAGGAGGTTTCAGACGAGGTAGATGACCAGTCACATGTCACAATTGTTAGAGACTAGGACTTTATGCACATGAATGTCCACTTCCACCAGCAACTTGTATGTATTTCCGCGCATCAGATTATGATACAGAGGAATGTCCGACACTACTAGTGAATATTCAGGAAAAAAGGAACCAGAACAATCAAAATGTTCAGTGGATTTCAGCCAAAACAAGGTATGAAGAACGAAATATCAACATAGTTACCCATAGAGGAGCTAAAACAGGCACTAGCATAGTTCGACAGGAACCAGCACAAAACCCATGGGTAAAGAAGAACATCGAACCAAGAAAGCAGTTCGATGCACAAAAAGAAAAGGAGGCCAGACAATAATTTCAGAAGGAGGACACAACATCAACTTCCACTGTGTAGAAACACCAGGAATGCACCAGAAATGCAGGGACAAGTAAGTACAATAAAAGGATTTTTGCAGTCATGTGTGAATGTATTAAGTGATCCATCATCTGTGAAAATATTGCAAAACATCCTAAAAAAGTGTAGCAGCGAGACATAAGGAAAGCTAGAACCTAAAATAGTTAATCGCCTACACACGAAAAGAAGAACAAGTAGGGAATTTAGACTGAATGCTAACATTGGGGATTTTAGAGAATATAGGGTCATCGCACCATTAGACCCATCTGAAGGGGAGAGGATTGTAGAACCTACTTGCCTAGACTTAGAGGAAATCGACCAGTTGTACAGAAAAACTGTGCGCGATGAGGATTACGTAAACCCAACAATAGACAGGATACTCAGTTGGTGGAGCATTACTTCATGTGCAATAGACTCAAACACCGGTTTAGAGAATTGGAAGCAGAGGCTACACGAAGCATCCACGCGAAGATTTGCAAGAATAGACCGTGCAGTAAGATGGATAGGCACAGAAATCAGAGAACCACCCAGTTTCCACGAAATAAATGATTTGGAAACATTCTTGACACAGTTTGAAGACGTAGTGTTGGAGAACCAAAGACTGTTAGCACTTGACTTAGCACTAAAGGCCACACCGACAAGATGGTGGTGCACACACAAAGAGACAATCACATACTGGTATCAATGTAAGAGGTTACTACGCATAAGGTTCAATGCAGAACATAAAAAAAATACACATCAGAAATATGAATGACATGAAGCACCAGCCGAACACTTGGAGGCGTGTAGAACGTTGTGGAAAATGACACCACCAGAGGAATGGCCTCATCATTTCATACATACTCTAGAAGGCATACTGATGAATTGGTATACGGATCAGAAATTGCGCAAAGGAAGTACAACATGGAGGAAATTGCAATAGAACTTCACAGTCACTTTCTCATCCAAGCATGAGAACCCCAACATAGACACAACCCTTAAATGAATAAGAGGAGTGATATTCATCAAAGAACCAGAAATAGAACTTATCACAGAAGAGCAACAATGGAATAAGAAGACAGTCAAGGAACTATTGTCATGTTACCATGTACAGGAATAAAACCTGGACGAAGATGATCCACACGATATTTAGATTGAAGAAGTAGAGGGAAAGAGAGATGTGGAAGGACCACCCATCTAATCATAAGTCATTTCCATGACAATGAAGGTAAATAAAGTTAGCATCGAGACAGTCGAGCAACCCAAAATGGCCAGCATTGGAGATTACTGGGATGAGAAAACAATAGAAAGTATCACATAGTTGTTACGTGAATACAATGACCTCTTTCCCACAACATTCATAGAGATGAAGGGTATATCCAAAGAACTGGGCGGAATGAAGATACCACTCAGACCTTAAGTGAGACCTATTAGATAATGTCCCTACAGACTAAACCCTATATATAAACATAAATTTAAAGATGAGATTGACAGGATGCTCGAAGCCGACATCATCGAACCAATTGAGGAGTTAGAATGGATAAGCCCGATGGTAGTACAGGACAAGCAACAAGGAAGAGGGACTAGAATATGAGTTGACTTGAGGAAGTTGAACGATGCATTCCTACACAACCCATTCCCTACACCGTTCATAGATGAAGTGTTAGAGAACATGGGAGGACATGAGGCTTACTCATTCACTGATGGATTCTCGGGCTACTATCAGATTAAGATAGCACAAGAAGATAGACACAAGACCATGTTCACGACAAAATGGGGATCTTTTCAGTACACAGTCATGTCGTTTGGACTAAAGAACACACCAACAATATTTTCTAGAGTGGTCATTGCAGCATTTAAGGAATTCATGCATCAGTTTCTTGAAGTATACCTGGATGATTGGACAATATATAGCCTGTTGAAAAACCATCTAGAAGTTTTATAGTTTATGTTAGAATAATGAAGACAGTGCCAGATATCAATGAAAATCACTAAATGCATATTTGGAACACCGTTTGGGATACTATTGGGCCATATAGTATGAAAACAAGGTTTATTGGTCGATCTGACAAAGATCGTAGTCATTGTTAACTTGTTAGCACCAAAAACAGTCTGTCATCTCGGATCAACGAAATGACTGCTTATCATCTTCTTGTGCATTTTTTGGAATTGATTCATCATACCATCAGTTTCATTGTCATACACCCTTTGAGTAAATAACAACCATAAAATCAACGCTAATTAAAAATTATCTAGAACATTTTTGTTTTTCGGATCTTCCACCAACATTAGACTAGGATTAACACTTTGGATTAGGCTGTGAGTACAACTCTCCAAAGTTTTCAAAACGAACATTAGCATCTTGATATAGCGAGAGTCAAATCCAATTATCATATAGTATTTCTGGGACCCCCATCTCACACAGGGGTTACACACAAGGTCGCATTCGAGTGAGTTACGGAGATTATCCTTCCGTGGTTCAACTGTTTGTAGTGGTAGGATCGTATATTGGGGGTCACCTGAAGGTATACCCACGATTACGTGTGGGAGCCTCTCAAGTTGATTTCAGACTTATTATCTTGCCCATACATTTGGATCAGACTTTCGACTGTACCCGCCCAGGGGTTGACTACGAGTTGGTGTCCGTAGTTGCCATAATACTTAGGTACTTACATGAGGTGATGGTGAAGGGAAGTCTCACTGTACCTGGAACATATATTGGTCAAACTCACTGGGGCTCCTTGGAGGGTAAATCCACAATTAATGCGTGGAATCTTGTACCAAGGTGAAAGTCTGTTAAGCAGGTCTCCTTTGTAACTATTCCACCATATCCTAGCCCCTTCTTGACTTGATCACGCGATGTTGTATTTCATCACCAACTAGTACGATCATCTAGAGAAGTTTTGTTTGCTTGGTTTTGATTCCTAGATTTTATTAGCGTATGTTGTTTCTTCTTGTTAGTTGGCCCTAGATTTTCAGTGTGTACTATTATTCTCCAAAATTGAGCCTATAGACGATAAAGGTATTCGCCAATCACGTAGGATGCAAGGGATGCCTCTGGAAGGCTACCAACCCTTACCTCCTAACCCTCCAGAAGAAAACTATCGTGGAGAGGTAGAAAATCAATCTGACGCTGGGAGTGTTAATGCTCCTCCGTTAGACAAATCAGAAGTCACTTTGGTTACGGTTGAGACTCCCACTCCTCTCACTACATCTGTGTTAGTAACCCCTCTAGAACCAATTTTTCGTCATTTAGACTCCCTTGGGAACGTCATAGACAAAGAGGTCCCACAGTTACCTGCGAGAGATTTTACCGACACATATATGGGATCCACAGAACCAACCTTTGGTGATGAGTATAGGACTATTGTTCGTCCTACCACTACAGTAGATACAAATCCCACACCTGCTCATTCTATATGGAGGACTTCATCAGGATGCGATCTCTATGAGCATTTCAAATCCTTTCGACAACCCTTTAATCCTCATGACCCTCCTGTAGAAACTGGTCCATCTGGTCAAACGATGAATCAACCCATCGATCTGGTCAATAACCCTATTGTTGCATCAACACAGGTCTATCCTAATGTTGGACTCATCACCTCTTATCATTCCGAAGGAACTTCGATCCCTACCCCCTCTTTTACAAACTTTCACTCTACAGCTCCACATGTTTCGCACGATCTTGCTGGGACATCTTTTCACTCGAGAATGTAGACCCTTTCCAACCAAATAAAAATGACTAGAGGAAAACCACCATCTAGAGAACCTATCCCTCCTAGAATACCATCATCCTATGGCGGGCCCAACCCTCTTGGAGTATATTCCAGAGGAACATTTACCAAACCCCATGTTGGGGGGCACTCATATCATAACCCACAAGGAGGAGTATCAAATATTGTTCCTTTCGGACCGTCTTATGGACAACCTTATCCGGGTGACATCCCAAACACCACCTGGAGTCCTCAAGGACAACCACCTTATCCTCCCCATGGGTCTAATGTGTATATGCCTTCAAGATATACTCCTTACCCTCCTCAAGGGAACAATGTTCATCCTCTTTCTGGGCAAGAAAATCACTCGGCTTATAATGCTCAGAACCCACCGGGTTATGCAAATGTTTCTCAGCCATCATAAAATCCTGTTTATCCTGGTCAGCAACAACCGTATGTAGGAGGACCTACTAGTTACAACTATCCACCTAACCTAATTTATGGTCCTACTGGTGTTCCTATGCCACACCAATATCATCCTCAAATTAACCAACAACTACCTTTCCTTGAGACACTGGATCTCCCAGACTTGTCTCGGTTAACTAATGATCCTATTTTTCATTCACCGGTTTGGCTAGTTATTCCAGCTAAACTTCCTTCCAATATTCCGAAATTTGATGGAAAATCTGGTGAAGATACAAAAAACCATGTGATGAATTTCCATTTGTGGTGTTCATCAAACTCCCTCATGGATGATTCTATACATTTGCATCTTTTTCAGTGAACACTTACTGGCTCTGCAGCAAAGTGGTATATCGAACTACCACGTGCTTCTTTTCATGATTTCAACTCCCTTGCCATGTCTTTTATCACGCACTTTCAACTACCTATTCGCTACGAGACAGGTACTTAACTCTTGACCTCCCTTCATCAAACTGACTCCATGCATATCTATGACCATATTCATGATTGGAGATGACAACAAAGGATGATCAAGGTAATCATTCCTGACATATTATTGGCAGAATGGCTTACTAAATCACTTTTAACCCCGATCGCTCGCAATGTCGCTATGCATGGAACAGTCGTCGAGGTAGAAACCATTTCTTAGGATCAGTACTTATATTTGGTTTATTCACAATATAGTACTTTGTATGATTTGCTTCTAAATGCTACTTAAGCTAATACCAATCCATCCAAGCCGTCATCCTCATCTCATGCAAACGGTGTTATCGGTTCCGTCAAAACTCAATCTACTTCCCAATCGACCACACTCTCCTCTACCTCCCCCCAAAATCACATCGTTGAAGTGAATATAGTTTAATATACCCCTTCACAACAATCCGGAGGTAAGAAAAAGACAAAAAATAAATAAATAAATACTAATAACAATGAACAACCAACAAATCAAGCTCAAACACCTGCTACCGAAAAACAACCACAACGGAAACTGAAATTCTCGTGTATCATTTTTGGTGATGATCACTACACTCGAGACTGTCCACGTCGCAATGAAGTGGCCAAAAGTTTCCAGGGAAATTCACAACCCGTTGTGCTTACCTAGCCTTTTCCACAACAACAATCCATGGTTGTTGAAACCCCCTCTCTTGGGGGAAGTTCTAGCCATCCTCATGATGTGTCCTCGATGAGTGCACATATTTATATGTTTAATGGGATTAATTTGACCACTCTCTCTAAGACATACAACACACCAGGTAACCTTGACAAAAGAAAGGTCACTAACGATACCGGTACTTTACTGGATCCATCGTCGTCCTCCGTTAGTCCTCCATCGATTAATCCTCCATATGGACCACTTCAGATTGGGAAACCTATGTTCAACTCTATCTTACTCCCTCCTAAGAGAACTATCCGCAAAGATACCTTTAATCCTAGTTCACGTGCTGCCCAGAACTACAACATTGTTGAAGATTTGGCTCAAGCATTGTGTGTTATGTCTGTGTTAGAAGTTATACAACACTGCCCCAGTCAACGTAGAACGCTCTTGGCCACTATTGGCACTGTTGATCCTGAGTCTTCCAACCATATCATGTTTCACCTAGACAATTATGCGTCTCGAATCTCCCACCATCTTGCTTTCCAATTTGATGTTGTCGTTCACAATCAACAAATCCATTGAACTATTATGGATGAGGGAGCCTCAACTTGTGTCATGTATTTAGCATGTTGGAAAGGTTTAAAATCACCCACACTTAATAAATCCCTAATGATGGTATGCGTCTTCGATGGGTGAGGTTTTCATCCCCATGGGATTTTACAGTCCCTACCCATCCAATTGGGTGGAAAAATTGTCACTCTTGATGTCGAGGTGGTCGATGCTCCCCTCGATTACAACTTGTTACTTGGAAGAAGTTGGTTTTATGCTATGATTGTTGTTGCCTCGTCGGTCTTTTAATGTGTACAATTTATTCATCAGGGAAAAATTGTCACTGTTGATTAGTTGGATTTATGCACGACCGATTCTGACGCTCTCGCTACCAACAACATTCCTTTCTTGGGATACCACAAGATCATGTATGAAAGAATTGGTGTTGGCTTACTGAAATATTCTAGCCTTATGGGTACCTTCCCTACACCACCTCCACCGAATTCACATCATATTTCCACCGTCGATATGATTTTGACCGCGGCTTACCAATCTTTGGAATCATCTGACCCTTGGATTGTACCTAGTCCTTTGGAATTCGATGCACTAGGTGACACTGTGCCACTTAGTTTAGCCGAAGCCTCATACGTTTCTATCTAATCTTATTCTCCCTCTTGGGATGACCAACATCTATTGGCACCTGACAATTACTTGATGCCTTCACAGTTAAGTTCCTTGTCATCTGCGATCGACTACATTTCCCCAAATTTTCCCTCGGATGAATCTATTATGGAAATGTTGAGCATTGATGAGCTACCTCGGGATGATAACCATCATCGATCCTCTTTTATTCCCCCTCATGAAGAAATTCGGGCAAATATACAGTCTATCTCCCCTCCTGATGTCGATTTTCCATCGCCTCCCATGAATTCAACTTCTGATGATTTGGATCTGGTCGTAGACATGGTGATCTCTTCGGTAGGGATATTGGAGCTTGATCTCCTTACCTTGATCGCGACCCTTGACATGTGTTCCTTCCAAAGTGATTTTCTTCCATCCAGTGAAGATCTCTTGGAAGCCATGATTGAGTTTTGTCCCTTGACATGGTGTCCTTCTAGAGCGTTAATTTCTTGGAATCCATGTTCAAGAAGAGTCAACGAGAATAGTTTCCTTTCTATGTAGCAAGCTAGTTAAAAAATGAAATAGAGGTCATGAGCATAGTTTCTCTTCTCTGTAGCAAGCTCATTAAAAAATGAAACAAAAGATTTGAGCATAGTTTTCCTCTCTGTAGCAAGCTCGTTAAAAAATGAAACAACAATCTCAGGATTGAACCCGGAGCCCTGAGCATAGTTCTTTTCTTATGTCAATCTCATTAAAAAATGAAACAGTCGCCTCTCTTGAACCTTCATTTCATCCACCATTATCCTTTTTCTCCATCTAGTAGAGAAATTGGTGACAACTTCAAAGTCGGTGAATGAATTGAATCTTGGAGGGCATGTCTCCAGCCTTTGATGATCATTCTGGAGTTAAGCCACTAGATTTCAAGCTAGGGGCATACCAAGCTTAGTCTTTGTTCTTTCTCATGCTCGTAAATACATGAGAATGAAACCGAGTAAACTTTTATCTATTTTTCGGACCCGCATGGTTAAACAAAAAAGGAACCCCTTGGAGTCTTCTTTAAGCTCTTTTCAGACTCTGTAAACATGAAAATATTGCTGAGTGATCTTGCTTCCTTCCCCACTCGTTAAAAGGTTTGAAAGGGAATATTTCGAGTGATAATTTATCTCTTTTTCAGCCTCACGAGACTAACATTACGAAAAAGGACAACATTGGAGTCGCCTTTAAGTTGTTTTCAGACTCTCTAAATATGAAAAACCACTGAGTTTACCTTATCTGGACTTGTTAAACAATCATACATTGAAGGGCCCATATGGGACCAAACCCTTACTTCTTCCAGTTTGTTAAATAAAGTAAGAGGGACTTACCGAAGGTGAGTCATATCGAGCATGTGTTACCCTCCTCGAGCTTGTTAAATTAAAAAGAGGTAATCGTCTATCTGGATGGGGGAAAAATTGAAAGAAGCAAGCCAAGCAGTTTTTGAGAACACTAGTAGTAACTCTTACAGTCGCCCTTGAACATGACACTTTGTCTTTGCATGCATTTTAATATGTTGAACCTCTACACTAAGCCAATCCTCTGAGTCTCTTTTACTCCTTTGGGTCACTTGACGAAAGTCACAGAATCCACTGCATCATCAAGTTTTGGTCCATGTTAGGTTTCTTCTGTTGTGCCTCAGTGTTCAAGGGAAGTATCTACCTCGAGATTCATCCATCACAAATATCTTGTTTCAATACCCGTGTTAGTCCATGTTCATTTGATTTACCAAATTACATCTATGTGATCGTTTCATGTCATTGATGGGGGATACATCAAGGCCCTCCTTCGACGAGTCTATTCCTATCGACTTCAACACATTATCCAGGAGCTAGACTTAGAAACTAGTTAGTACCTTGGGACCTGCATGCCTCAATGGCAGGCCTCCTTGCGTCTGAAAATGGGTTTACATCATTGAACTCTGATCGGATGATTCCATGGATGTTTGACTTCAAATCATTCATTCACATTCGTCGGGATGTACTAGAGTACCTTGGGAATCATTGACATCAATGGTGATCTCCCTCGCACTTGTTAACGATTTACATCATTTATCAGTAATCAAGTGGTTTCTTCCATGTTCGACATCAAGACATATATTAAAATGGTTAGATTCGTACTACATCGAGATCAGTAAGAAGAACCTAGGTTGAGTCATCACTCTTATATGTACTTTTCCCAAGTTGCGAAGCAGTTCTTTTGAGCTATGACACATATACTATTACATATATCCACTTTGTATTTGTCGTGGCTATGTCTTGTCATCTCGTAGATCCACTGTGTATTCTTCATGGCTACAATCAGTTCAGGTCATATGATTATAGATCCACATTGTATCTGCCATAGCTATACATTTTGTCAATATAATTATGTATCCACAATGTATTTTATGGCATCCATACCTAAAAAGTCTTTATCACTCAAGCATAGGTATGTTTGCCTTGGGTTTTGAAACATGTCATAATATTTGTTTGATGGTTGTGTGCAGATTTTTCCAGTTTCTCTGCATCCATACTCTTGCTCGAAAAAGTATACAAAGTACTTTAGTCATCATCGTCTTCTAACTTCGTACTTTGGGGGGCAATCTGTTACACCTCAAAATTACTCACTTCGATAGTGTCGCAAGTGTTGTCATTACAAGTGTTGTAAGTGTCGCATCTTGTCCGCAAGTGTTGCATATTGACCACAAGTGTTGCAAGTGTCACAAACACTATACTTCCATCTTGAATATGTCATGCCTCTAACGACATCATAAAGACACTTAAGACACAACAAAGGTTAGTTTGGAAGAAGAGAAATCACTTGACAAGAAGTACAAGCCTTTTGACATTGAGAAAACCACAAAAAAATGGATTTTGGAGAGGAGCGCTCCCCTACCCACTGTCAGGGAGTGCTAGCACTCCGTGAGCCTCTTTGGGGGAATTCTTAAGTGCCCTGTGCACCCTTTTGGGGGAGCGCTACCGTTTTTTGGCAAATTCTGGGTTTGTTGAGGCAAATAAGGGAGAATCCCTCAACTCCTTAAGGTAGTTGGATTTGAATAGATGGTCAAGGCACGATCTTAGGGAAGATCCTCAACTGAAGGAGAGGAATCCTCAACTTATCCCAAAGATCTCTCAAGTGGTTGGACCTCTCCAAGGTTATATAAGGAGGCCTTCTCATGGTGAAAGGTACATGGAAGATTGAGAATTATACCTAACTTATGATCTCATAAGAAGGTATTGACAATGGAGATTGAGAATTCCATCAAACTTATGATCTCATGAGTGAGATGTCATCAAAGCAATAAATGGAGATTATTTGAGCAAAGGGGTTGGACAAGGAGAACTGGAAGAAGCTGTTGCACCTTCATTCAAAGGATTGTATGTACTTTTACTTGTTCTCATTAATATAATCAATGCTTGGCATGTTTCTTTCAAACTTGTGCTTGCTCCATATGAGTTTGTCTGCAGTAGATGGATCTACATTTGAGCTAATCTCAATAGAGTAGGAAGTCTTTTGTACCTTTTTTTGTTTTACAGGACCTATCAGGGAGCTCAAGATCGAAGCTCAACCTGGACTTTGCAAGGACAAACGTCACTAATAAGGTACATATATTTCTCCTTCTGTTTCATTTATTAGCTTGGTTAGATCTAAAAGGGAGTCAGTGTCCATGTTAAGCCCTTTTCTATCTTGGCATTAGGAGTCTAGAGACCAAGAGGGAATCCACTTGTCCGCTGGGCGATTCACCTACAACAACAGGCAAATGGCACAGTGGAAGCCTTCAACAAAATTTTGGATAATGCACTGATAAATATTTGTAACGTCAATAGAGATGATTGGGACCTCAAAGTACCAGGAGTATTATACTCCTATAGGACTACATGAAAAAATTTGACAGGGAACACACCGTTTAAATTGGTTTATGACCAAGAAGCAGTAGTGCCACTAGAATTTTTAGTACCCATCTTTTGCATAGCATCTATCACACAAATGAAAGAATGAGGCGCAGTACAAGAGAGACTGAATCAGTTATTGACCATGGAGGAAGACATAATCTTAGCATAATTCCATCACCAAGTGCAGAAATCAAGAGACCTTGGCATGATCGACACATCAAGAAGAAAATGTTCAAAGAAGGATATCTAGTATTGATGTATGACAACAAATCGTTTCAGCACCCGCAAAATCTTAGAATGCATTGGTTAGGACCATACGAAGTAAAATCTGTCACATATGGAGGAGTTGTACAGTTAAGAAATTTAGCAGGTGTACAAGTCAGAGGAATGATCAACGGGAGCCGACTGAAGTTGTACAAGGACAGTCGACCACCCATCGCGTAGTAAAAAAAAAAACAGAAAAAGAGAAAAAAGGAAACAAATCTAAAGAAGGCACAATACGCCAGAAATAGAAAGTCCACATGAAGTTAGAAAAACAAATTCGGCAAAGGAAAGAACAATGGTTATATACAAAGGGAAAACAAGCAGGAAAAGGAAAGTAGGCAAAAGAAGTATTGTTATCACTGAAATTTTGTTCGCAAATGGTTACAGAAATCCAGCATCTCCAAACACCTATTAGTTCATCCATGGTCCAAAAAATGCATTTCCAAAGGGCACAAACTATACAATTGGTTATAAAATCAGCATGCGCTAAGAGTGCAAAGGAAGCGCGCACACGTGTGTCAGTAAAAAATGCTAGAAAAACGCACATGCGCCCGATGCATGACTGTGGATGCAAAAATCCACACACACTTCAGAATGATGCATTAATGATTCTGGTCGACCTCCCACACACTTCTGGTTCATCTCCCAAGTCAATTTGACCCCCAAATCCAAGCTGAATTTGAGTGGGGGGCTGGTCAAATACCTAAAGGGCCTCTTGTTCACGCTAAAGACCGGTCGCATAATGCCTCAAATATTTTCTATAAAAAGAGGCCATGGTTGCACTATATTGCCGAGAATCTATTTCTATTGTTATGCTACCTCTATTCTCCTGCAAGGAACCTCTTTCCTCATTGGATCATTGATCTGGGATCTTTTCGTCAGATGACTTATTAAAGAATTGCATAAAATGAGAATAAACAAAAGTACACCATAAATAAGAAAAATATCAAAATGAAAGAGACACAATCATGCAATATGAACACAAAGAACTTGATAACGGAGTTCGTCCCTGGTGGACTACATCTCCGGGTCCTGCTCTCAAATGGGTAGGTCTTTTTATTAACTCCACAAAAGAATTTGGAAAAATACATAAGTATACCTCATTCTGGAGTTAATCCACAAAATATTTGCTCAGATCAGAAAACCAACACCACCACTACGTTCGTGGCGTCGTTTTACCTAAAAATCACTGTCTCCACGCCTCAATCTGAGTCTGACACTTTTAGGTCCCCAAGACACCCCTGCCTCTGTTTCCATGCCACTGCTCCTGCAATTAATCACTGACAGATCTCAAAATCCATGTCAAAATATTGAAAAATGCACCCAAATCCGTACTGTACGGATGCACTCAGCCTGACCCTTCTCTGCACTCTCGTGTGTCTGAACTCTGGCGGACGCCCCCTTTTTATACCAAAAGTTGGCGGTTATGCAATAACTCAGGTGGTTGGCATGGCGGTTAGCATAGCTAAACTTAGGCGTTGGTTTGGATGAGATCCCGGGGTCGAATCCAACGAACCTTCACATTTTTGGCAAATAGTTATAACAACTTTGGCCTGCCCTGCCAAATCTGGTAGGCGACCATTAAAATAGCGGAAATGTGATAAATGGTGGCAGATATGGTGGAAGTAAGCTAAATATAGTGGATTCATTGGATTAGGCCCCTAAGTGGGTGGAAGAGTAAGGTCATGTGGAACTGGTGCATGTGAACAGGAGCTGGGCTGAAGGCCTAGCCCCTTCCTTTGGCGCCTTGTATAGTATTCAAACTTTAAATAATATTAAAATCATTTAACAAATAAGAATCAATGCGTGGTATCATGGTTAGCACGTGAGTGTGGGGTCTTTGGGCTGTTGGAGGTCACAAGGTCAACTCTTGGGGAGTCGAATAATCTTTTTCACATTCCAGCCATTGGAGGGGTGCCATGTGGCAGCCCATGACTGGGCCACGTGGCACCATATAACTAGTCCACCAAAACTGCCAATTGTCACAATATGATTTTCCAATGAAGTTGACATGTGTCATCACTGAACGTGCCCATGTGTCTTCCATGCCACGTCATCTTGCCAACTCAGTTGTTCCACGTGTCACTCTTGTAGTAGTGCCACGTGTCACCTTGACTTTTGCTTGTTTAACCAATTTTGACTGAACTTTGACCGCTTATAACTTTTGATCCGTAACTCTGTTTGACGAGCCGTTTGCGTCGTTAGAAAGCATGTGATGCACTCTTTGCGATTATGCCATTTTCACTAAGTTTTAGGAAATTTGAAGTTTTTCCCTTTTGCTGTCTGTTGGAGCCATTCTAAGTGTTCTGATTTGCTTTTGTGTGTTCTGAGTTCTCTTAACCTTCTTTGAATCCATTTTGAATCAATCATATAAGCATCATTTCATTGAGCCATTCACATCACCTCTTGAGTAAATGAGCTTTGGATTTCTTCACCATTTCCTTTTAGTTTTTTATTTGTAAGAAAATCTCAATCAGTGGGGGTTCAAGAGCCCTCCCTTGGAGGAAGTGGGGACCCATAAGTCTCCCTTTCTCTTTGGTGTTTGCCCACTAATACAATCTATCCATTGGTGGCATGAATATTGGTCTTTATTTTGTTTCATTTCCCTTATGCACATTAGTTTAGTTTATTTAATTGTTTTACATTAGTTGTTTATTTGCTTATTGTGCTTGATGTTTCTAACTCTTGCACTCATTTATGTCATGTCTAGCTAACCCAACTGGAATTGTAAGTGTCCTTCTTTTGTTCATTTAGGTGATGAAAATGATACAACAGATTGGTGACTTCGTTGGGGATAGGTATAAATTTCCTCCCCATTTAGGTTGTTTGAGAACTTCTTTTTGGTTTATTTAACTTGCAGGCACCATAACTAGCCCAAGCCTGCTGGCAAAAAGATAAATTCAGAGTTGAGATGAGAGAATTTCATCCGAAGTTTCCTTCCCGTCCGTGTAACAGAAAGTGCGCAAGTTTTTTATCCCACAGTTGCGCGTTTCGAGGACATGAGAAACGAGAACCTTGTTCCTAATCGCCTTTTGCGCACCTGCGCCAACATGTCGTTTTTGTTTTGTGTATTGGCACCACATGTGCCTCTATCTACTCTTTGACCCATGCATATGTTCATAAATTCAAACATTGTAATGGTTTTATGTGATATGTTGAAGGCCCATAGCCTTCTTAAACTTGATTCTATGCAAATTGTAATATGCATCGCACTTAGATTCCCTCTCCACATGAAGGGTTAGTCAAAACATAGGCACTTAGGGGGTGAAAATCCATATTTATCCTCTTTTTGCTTTCATGTTTCCACATGGATGGCTTGCTTTGATTGAAGTTATGTTGAAATCATTTTATATCACATATATAACCACTTGCATTGGGACCAGAAATTGAACGTCAATCATTGAGTATGTTCTTCTCTCGTGCCATAGAGCGATCTTGAGAATCAGAAAAACGATTGAGGGAATATTTCATCTCCCTTAAAGAAAAAATATTTAGGAGAGGACAATAGCCCCCTCGGGACTTCTCTTAGTTTCTTTTTCAAACACATCTTAAATTTGTAAGGGCCCATACTTGCCCACATGCTACAAAGATAGGAGAGTTTTTTAAGCTACTTTCTTAGTTTACATCATTAGGGGAGTTTAAGGTTATTGTAACGAGCCCATACATGCTCACATGTCCACAATCTATGATAGTCTTTTAAATCTTTCTTAGATTAAATCACATTAGGGAGTTTAAAGGATTAGTAACGACCCATATGTCCACATGCTAGTTCTATAAGGACTTTAAAATTCTACAATGTTGTACCAATGGCATCTAGTAAATTAGGTAATCAAGACTTGTAAGGACCACGCGAAGTCCACATGCTGCAAGGTGACACCTAACTTATTAAAAATTTGGCACACTTTCACTTGTTAACACACAAAGTCACTACTCACTCACATAGTTTTATCTAGAATTGTGGAGGTTGAAGTAATTTTCCTCCAAAGGAATCCTGAAACTCTCCAACCTTTTTATTGACGAGACTAGCCACTCCCACCTAATTTAAACGAGATTGGTTCACATCCCCGGTCTCTCAAACAACCACATATAAAAAAATTCTAAAAATTCACTAAGGTTTCCTCTACAAGAGGTGCCAAAATAATTTTTTTAGTCTAGGTAGGATCTCGGGAATAAGCATCCAAATAACTCCCCGTTATCTTGTTCTCACATCTTCAAAACATTAGAAGTTGTCAAATAGGGAACTTTAAATCCTCCAAGTCAAGTGTTACTAACACCATAAGGCAGGGACATACCCATGAAGGGTCTAAGGCCGAGGTACAGTTTTTCTGTGCATCCCCCCTTGAGCAACCCACCTCTTGGATAGGATCCAACCCGTGACCCATTTCTAAGGCCGAAAATCTAAATTCCGCACTTTGACCGAGGTACCTAGTTACCAAATTTTAGGACATCTACCCAGGTGGCAATTGTGGGCTGCAATTTCACCTTGATCGGATTTTGTGTGGCTATTGGGAAATATTGCCATCTCTTTGGGTATATGCACCCTCTACCCCTCATTATAACTGATTATTTCATCCTTCACTAGTCCCTCTTCTAGTGACTTCAGACCCCACTGTTGAGTGCTATTGGAAGGTCCAGTGCTATTTGAGAGGAAGGACGTTATGTCTTTTTAGAACATGAGCATTTGTTTTCTTTCTTCTCCCACACAGACAAAATCCCCCTATCCACATATATGCTTCTTTATCAATTGATTTATGTATGATGCTCTTGTGATTACAAAATGATTGTGAAATATATTGTGAAGGTCCAAGTAATACAAAGTCTCTCGTTCATTTATTAATCTCATCACCAGTTGCACACATTCATTTTTCTAGTCAGACATCATAGGGGACCCACATAATGCCCGTCATTCTAGATGCTTGCAAAATCTCCCCCCCATTCGAGGAGTATTTTCTAGTCTTGCCAACTCATCGACTCAACCCTCTCACACCCCCATGGGTGCTACTATATTGTGATCAACTTTGCTTGGTTCCACTTTACTTAGGTCCACTTCCCAAGGTCAACCATCCACTGTCTTTCCTTTACAAAGAAGTGGGGGGCACACTTCTTCCCAAGGAGGAAGTACAACCCCACCTAACCCCCCTCACGGGTCAGGTACATACCCCACTCCCACAATGGTTGAAACTAACCCTCCACCACCACTCTAGATGCCATAATTAACTTCTCTCATTATCTCAGATCTAAGTAATCTCACAAATGATCCTATATTGCACGACCCCACATGGCCTTCAATTCCCACCAAACTACCTTCTGACATCCCCAAGTTTGAAGGAAAGGCAGGAGACGACCCTGCCAACCATGTAATGACCTTCAAATTATGGTGCTCTTCCAATAGCATCATGGATGACTCCATCCAATTAAGGTCATTTCAACACACACTAACTGGCCCATCAACCAAGTGGTATGTAGACGAAAAATCAGGGTCCCATGCAACTTTTGAATCTTTGGCCAAAGAATTTTTTACCTTCTTTCAATTACCAATTAGCCATGACAATGTTATTGAATTACTCTCCTATTTTAAACAAACCTCAGCCACACATATCGCTGACCACATTCACAAATGGCGTCGATGACGTAGTTTATGCAAAGCAGAAACCACCAAACAACAATGCCTTGATTGGTTTCTCAGATCACTTGTCTCCCTCCTCGGAAAAGATGTGGCTTCCACCTTCCCCCAATCCAAAGAATAAGAAATCATAAAGGATCAACAATATGACCTCATCTATTCACAATCATGATACTTATACACAATACTACCTGACCTCCCAAGACCCGTATCATTCGGCTAAGACAAACTTGGCATGTCTCACTCCGCAGACGGATTGATTGGTACCAAAACACACCATAATCCATACATCCAACCACCACCCATGTAGGGTACACCCCAACATCCACCAATATATAGAAGACTTCCTTTTTACTTCCCTCCCCCTTACCCACAACCATACCCTATTATAACCCCTCCACCTACGAGTTGACCCACATCGACACCCATGATGTGTCCGACTATACAACCAAGTTATGGTACCCCTTCTACCTCAGCTTACACCCTAAGCACTAGTGACAACATCACACCTTCTTACATACCATACAGATCGTTGCCACAAAATAATATGTACTTTCCATTTCCTAGTCCCCCCCGACCCATGGCTCCACCACTAGAAAAACCACACGTTGTGTTAACTTTGTTCAACCCTCTCCCATTTAGCAATTTCAAAGATTTGAACAACTGAATACGGAAAATTTGGACCATCAGTTGAATAATGCCAAAAATAAAGGAAAAAACCAAAAAAATAATAATCCTGGACCATGAGGAAATAAACCCCAACAAAACCAACCTACTGGGGGCAATAAGAATCAAGGGAATCAGAACCCCCAAGGAGGAAATAACAAAAAATGCCAAGGGAATAATAGAAACAACATCTGGACAAACTTCCCTTATGCCGTTTTTGGCGAGTATGGCCATTATACTCACCATTTCCCCCAAATTGTTGACTTTAAATGGATGAAAGAATTCGTGAATAGACCTCGTCCCCCAGCACCGCCTGCCCCCTAACAGACCCCACAACAGTATATGAAAAACATGATTCCACACCAAGGTTTGATGAATACCCAACATGACATACACCCTTCCCCACCATAGATGGGACATTATCTAAATCATGGCACCCCTACAGATCACACTATCCTCTTCACTAGCAAAGAGGAAGTCCTTCTACAAACGTGTAGTCATCAATACAATGCACCTTCTGACTCTACTCCCACTACCTTGGAAGTAGTTCCAGTTACAACGAGACCCCCTCTGATGATTCTATTCCCTAACATTGAGACCCCCCTTCGTATTCCTCGTATCCCCTTACAACGAAATGTCACTAACTCTCAGGATAGGGTAGCACACAATTATAGTCTGGTCGATGACTTGGCACAGTCTCCTGCCGCCATGTCCATATTAGAAGTTCTTCAAACCTGTCCCACTCCATGGAAGTCACTTCTTTCTACCCTGGGGGAAATCGACCCTACTGACACTAGACTCATCACGTTCGATCTTGATAGTGGGGAACCCCGTCTCCCCGCTTTTGTAGCATTCCAAATACCGGTTAAAATCTGGAACATCACATTTGATCGCTGCATCATTGATGAAGGTGCATCCACATGCATCATGTCCAAATCCATATGGAAGAAACTTGGCTCCCCCGAGCTCATACCATCTGCCATCACTTTGAGATCTTATGATGAATGACCATCCTCTCCTGAAGGGCTCTTTCAAAATGTCCCCGTCGAACTCGGGGGAAAGACTATCCTTATTCACATTGAGGTTATCGACGCCCCACTCGATTAAAATATCTTGTTGGTTCATAGCTACATGTACACTATGAAGGAAATATCCTTTTTTGTATTCCAAACAATGATGTTCCCCCACAATGGGAAGATCATCACCATCCATCAGGTTTCACATTACGAGCCTAACCCTTCCTCCAACATTGATAACATTTTACCTTTTGTCCACACTAATCCCTATGTCTACCCACTCGTTGAGATGGACCCCGACATCTTCAAAGATCCATCCTTGCTAGGGAAATACGATGGAGCACCCCGACTCATCCATCCCTCAGCTCAAGTATGCGTAATCTCTTCCAACAGAACTAACACTGGAAACACCATCCCTCCCACTGAGGCTTCTTCACTTCCTGACGTCCCACTAGTCAGAGAGCCCCTCCCTCAAGAATCCCATGAGAACTATTCATCACCACTTGTTCCCAATATCCCTCCCCCCCAGGGTCACATCCCGATTTGGGAGACAATCCCCCAAGCCATTACTCAAATCCCCTTCTTCTACCCCCCACCAGGCATACAATCTTTCCAAGTAGCCGCCACACTTACTCTACCTGACATGGTGCTTTCCATCCTAGAAGTCATGTCAATCTAGATACCAGTCCTCACTCCCACCGCACCCCCCTCACCCCCACTCACAAGCACAACCGTTACAGCTAGGGGTAGAAGGAAGAAGAGAGATCCCACCGCTACACTTCCCCCCCGAGTTCAAATTCCTTGCGCACTATGTGAGAAAGAAGGACACCTGACCAATCGATGTCCCTCTCTCTCTGAGTTATACAATTTAATTTGACTTCCTCAAGCAACCACACTGCTCGTCATGCCACCCAATGCACCAAGTACTACCACCATGTCTCTAAGAACTGGTACCATAAGGTTGCGAACCAAATTTGCTTGTGCCATCTGCTGAGAGCATGGCCATTACACCCATCATTGCCCCGCGCTACCTCAATTTCGACAGACACTAACGGAAATACGCCAGAGGTTTCAACAAGAGTCTCCCCCATCCACATTATCAAGTACTCATTTCACGGACATCCATTGTGTCATGACTTCATTTAACGAACGGATTATATTCTCTTTCTCTCTATGTGAATCCCTGGATCATTTCACATACCAATGTCCTATGATCCTTGAATACAGGCGTCACCAAATGACCCTTATTCATAATTCTAGACCTACCTCATTGCCAGAGGTACCAGATATTTCCCCTATTCCATCCCCTAATGTTGTTCATATCCTCTCTCCTGAGCCTGAGACACTCCCTACTCCTCCATGGTTCATGGATATCCTATATGTGAATTTTCCGCCAAATCCACCCAATTATCCAATTCATTGTCCCACGGAAATTTTACGCCCGACTACCATTTTCAACCCACAATATATCGATATTTTTTTTATGTTGAGTGAACCATCGCAACCCCTTTGCATAACCCTCCCTAACTCTTCACCACCAGAAGACACCCACAAGGTGCCAGTCACCAATGTTACTCCCCTAGATCCCCTATATTCTCGACAGTTCCACTGCGATGAAGACATCCTCTAGGAATTAACTACCCCTAATTTCCCATGGGATTCGCTCCATCACAGAGCACTCTTTCTTTCACAGGAAGCCTTTACGCCTCCTAAACAAAACTCCATATATGAAATAGAGAACAAGATTTTCTCCCATCATGGCATATAGATTGGTTCAATAACCCTATCCATGCCCCCGACGATTTTCAAGAAGGAAACATGGCCAACATTTCCCCCACCGTCAAAATCGATATTTCCATCAAACTTGGAATCATAGAGGAAATCACCATTGGCGTTGCATGCTCTCCTGAAGAAATCATAGCCTACAAAGCTCTCTTCCAAGAATACCGGGACATTTTTGCCTGGTCATACACAGAGATGCCTGGCCTCGATCCCTCTATTGTCAAACATCATATAGACACATGGCCTGATATCACCCCTGTACGACAAAAGCAACGCCCATTACACCCATCCAAAGAAGCAACCATCAAAGCCGAGATTGAAAAATTACGTGTTGCAGGGTTCATATACCCCATCACATATACGTCATGGGTCTCCAACCCCATCCCTATCAACAAAAAATAGGGAACTATTCGCGTCTTCACTGAATTTTGTGATCTTAATCACGCTTGTCCCAAATAAAATTTTCCCACTCCTTTTATCGACCAAATTATCGATGATTGTGCTGGCCACAAGGCTTTTTCCTTCATGGACAGTTTCTTTGGTTACAACCAGATCCAGATTCACCTAGTCGATCAGTACAAAACTGCATTTACTACCCCATGGGGTACTTTCGCATATCATGTCATGCCTTTTGGCCTCAAGAATTYCAATGAGACATTCCAATAGGCCATGACATACGTTTTTCATGATCTGGCTCAAATCATTCTCCCCTACTTGGATAATCTCACCGCTCGATCCAAGAAACACACTCAACATCTAGATGACTTATGCATCGTCTTTCATAGATGTCRTCAGTACAATATATGCTTGAACCCCGTCAAGTGCATATTTTGCATCACAGTGAGATGCCTCCTTGGGTTCATCATTTTCCAAAGAGGCATCCCCGTTGACCCCCTCAAGGTCCAATCCATCACCGAAATTCCACCACCTCGAAATTTACGCCAACCCCAAAGACTACAGGGAAAATCTAACTTTATACGCCGCTTTGTAACCGATTACACCACTCGTGCACATGGTTTCCATTCCAATGGGACGAACATGCCCAAACTTCTTTTGATGATTTAACAGTGACACTCTCCAATTCCCCACTGATTATTCCACCTGACTATGACTGCGACTATATCCTCTACTTATCGGCCTCAACCATCTTAGTAGTAGGAGTTCTCGTCTAATTAGGAGATGACGACCGTGGGCATGTCATTTACTATATTAGTAAAAATATTTAAGGGCCACCCATGAAGTACAATCACGAAGAAAAAATCGCCCTTGCAGTTGTCCTCGCAGTCCAGAAACTGCGCCATTACATCCTGCTCCACACTAACAAAGTTGTAGCATATTCCAACACCATGCAATACTTGCTCAGTCGCCGATAAATTAATGGCAAATTTTCCCTATGGATCATCATCCTTCAGGAGTACGACCTCAAATTTTCAACACCCAAGAGCAATAAATCCCTCATCCTCGTTGAACTCATTATGGACTTTCCCTCAGAGACTACCAGTCCACCCGTCAATACCGACTTCCCTGACGAACACCTCTTCTACATTCCCTCGGATGATCCCTGGTACAACGAGCTCCTCGTCTACCTCCAAACATAGAATTTTGGACCCCACCTCTCCAGGGATGATCATTGGAATATTCGCCATCAGGCCCCTCGATATCTCCTTATTGGTGACATCTTATATCGATGAGGGGTCGACACCATCCTTTGTCAATGCTTGACCATCGACGAAGCTGATAGAGTTCTCAATGATTGCCACAACGATGCTTGCGGAGGCTACTTATCAGAGATTTCCACCGCCCAGAAAATCATTCAAGCAGGCTACTTCTAGCCCACATTATTTCATGACTGTATCCACGCCATGAAACACTGTGAAAAATGCCATCTTTATTCCCACAAATCCCGAGCGCCACCCGCTCTTTTACACCCAGTCATCACCGTCGACCCCTTTTGCAAATGTGGCATTGACTTCATGACTTGTAACCCTCAATCCAGCAATGGACAGAAGTACATTATCATGGAAGTAGATTACTTCACCAAGTGGGAAGAAGCTATGCCCACCTTCAACAACACCGCTGACACCGCAACACATTTTTTCTTTAATCACGTCATCTCCCTCTTCAGGGTCCCACTACAATTAGTCTTTAATCATGGGAAACACTTCGAGAATGAGATTTTCATCAAACTCTCCTTCAGGTTAGGATTCTCCCACAAGTTCACCTCCCCATACTACCCTGAATCCAACGGACAGGTAGAGGCGGTCAACAAGGTCCTCAAACCATGTTATAGCGCACGGTTAACAAGCATAAGACCAATTGGCATCATATGTTGTTTTCTGCACTGTGGGCTTATCGCACAACAGTTAATACTTCCACTAGATTTACACCATTTCATCTTGTCCATGGGGTCAAGACCACTCTCTCCATCGAGTGCAAAATTACGACCTTACGCACTGTTATTGAGCTATTACCCGACAATGCTCCAATGGAGCAGCGTTTGGTGAACTTAGAATCATTGGATGAAGACCGTCAATCTTCATTACAGAACAATGAAGCAGTGAAAAAATTATCAAAGGCAAACTTCGATCGACATGTCAACCTTCACTCATTCAACGAAGGTGACCTCGTCCTTGCTTACGATATCTCTCATGATACCCTCGGCCATGGAAAAT
This sequence comes from Picea sitchensis, assembly GCA_010110895.2. Classification (NCBI taxonomy): domain Eukaryota; kingdom Viridiplantae; phylum Streptophyta; class Pinopsida; order Pinales; family Pinaceae; genus Picea; species Picea sitchensis. Next base: position 57,131 of record SNQJ01S0000472.1, on the reverse strand, counting down.
TCGAGTCATTATGGCATGGACCTTACATCATCCAACATTGCCTCACTAAAGGCGCATACATCCTGTCCTCTCTTGAAGGCCACCCTCCCAAAGAACCCATCAACCGGTTGTAATTAAAGAAACTTTATGCCTGAGCATATCCCTTCTACACTAGGCTTTTTCTTTTTTGTACACATTTAGTAGAGTTTTTAGTCTGCTTCCTTCCCCTCCATGCCTTATGTCTAATCTATCATTTTTGTTATTGACATATGCCTCGTCCATTGGCCTACCACATTGGTTACGCCGACGGAGCTAGGCGATGGAAATAAAATCTCTCTTCGGCCGCTTGGGCCCTTTATACCCCCTCACATGAACTGCTCCACTCCAGTGGCATATGTTTGGGCTTAGCAACCAACAACCAAGCTGAATACACAACCTTCATTGGCCTCCTCGCTGAAGCCTTTCACCGCCATATTTGTCACCTTAGTGTCTTAATCGATTCCCAGCTTGTGGTCCTTCAGCTCAACAATGTGTAACGTGTCTGCGATACTTGCCTCTTCCGTAAATACCTACAAGTTAGACTTTTATCTCGACATTTTGATTCAATCGCATTTACACATATTCCATGAAAATTCAATCGAATAGCAGATAATATGGCTAACCTAGTGTTGGATTGGCATTTGTCACATCAAGATACAATTACACATACATAAATCATCAAAAGTTTGTCTCAGCATATAAATTAGACACCATAAAATACATCAAAAATCATCATCACATGTGAACATCATATAGATCCAAAATGTATATCCATATATATATATA
>SNQJ01S0000472.1:42664-56277 GCA_010110895.2 Picea sitchensis | reverse complement strand
ATATGCCATCAATGTTTATAAAAAATAGTACACCATGCCCAACATTCGAAGGCAGGTGACCTGCCTCACCCCTATAAGTACAAAATCGGTGTCACATCACCCTATACAAAATGGGCTCGCAAGCCTCTATAAATACAACAATACATATAATAGAGGAACTCATGGCACCTCTAGGGCTCCACCACCTAGTCCTCTCTCTAGAGGAGGTGCCCCACTAGCTAGGGGTCCCTTAGTTTCTGGAGGCAGCCACCCAGTCATAGTTGTCCCCGCTACAACTGCTCTGCGGATCAGGGTCCGCAACTCCGCCGGAAGGCCCACACACTACTCCAAGAATCCCTCATCCTCGATCTGTTTCCACATTCCCTCAAGCACTCCCTGTAGTACCACCTCCAATCGGCGGCAAAAATCCTCTAATTCTCCCTCGACCCCCACCGAAGGAGCATGTGAAGGCCCTGCACTAGGGTTATCAAATCGACGTCTCCTGCCTTCTCTCTCATAATCGAACATCCTTGCACCAACCTCATCCTTTTGATGTCTCTCCCCTTCCTGTGGCTCTCCCTGCAGTGGTCTCACAAGCCCCTGATGCGCTGGCACTATGACCAACTCTATCTCCCATCCATGAGGTCCCACATATGCACACACAATAAACAAATGATAGAATTAGCATCCATCCATACATAAAACATATTCTATAGTATCTAAAAACAAAACATCACATACATCAACATACCTCTATGGTCGAACACCTCTCCAGGGGGTAGCACCATCTCTGGGTCCTCCCAGAAATCCACCCCACTATATGGGAACTGGAGCATTATCTATGGAATATGACGCCACACTCGTGCAAGATCGACCATAAAGTAATGACCACCCTCCCCAACCCCATGCCAAACCAATATATCTACCCACTACCTCAATCGCGGCTCTCGCGCACTCGACGCATCCAACAAAACTCTAGGGCGCAACATGGGCACCCTCTCCAAAAACCAAGCTACCAACATGGACCCAAATGCAAACTCCCCTAATTTAAAATCTCAACACCTGTTGAGTTGCCCCACCATCTTGGCATGTAGCATCAAACCCTAGGCAAAATTCTCACCACTCAGGGCCCTCTACATGATCCTCAACTGACTATGAATGATCCGCTGAGTAGCTAAAGAGCCATAAACCCTCACAATCATCGCTGCCATGCAACGATGTACAAGGGCATCCATCGCCCCAATCCTTTCCACTGATCCAGACATGAAGTCCTCTCCAAAAAAATATGCTAGGTCAGCCAACTGTCCACCCCTGGGTAACACAGGCTCAGTAAGTAGCAAGATTCCCCAAAAAGGGAGCCTAGTCAAAAAATACACATCCTCTGTTGAAGAGAATGTGATATGCTCACCTCGCACAATGAAGCATTAATGTAGATCAAAGCTCCACATCGAGATCATGAACTACAATAGATACTCATGTGCACACACCAGTGAACAGTCGAAGAACTTTAGCAACCCACGGGCTGCCAAAGGTCCCCGTACACCCAACTCCTCATCTCTCAGGCGCGCCCAGTCTCTCTCCCTCTAGTGGAATGGAATCATCAACTGGTTACCTGCATCCACATATACAGTAATTGATCAGACATCACAATCCATAAAAACAACAAAAGTCTCAAAAAGATTAGTTTTTACACACCTCACGTTTGCCTCAAGTGCGCAGATGTTTTCCCCATAGGCATGCACATATGCGTGCCTGTTCATCCCATAGTTGTGCACTCATGTGCAACTTTCGGAGATACAGAGGCACATGAATCCACCTCTGTCACACACACAGGCGTGCATTCAAGTGTGCATGTATGTTGCACAGTTGTGCACACATGCACAATTGTCAAGCACATAGCCGTGCACAAATGCGCAATTGTGCTTCGAACAGGCACACATCCAATATGCGCTTGTTTTCCCCCTTCGTGCACCCCCGTGCACGAATTTCCCCCTTACATTCATGTGAATCTGTCGATCGCACGTGCACTCAGGGGCCCACACTCACAAATTCCCTCTGTACGACCATCCGTACAACCCTGCCCAAAAAAAAATTCCTAATTATTATGTAGGAGAATACGACCACTAACATGGCATTCGTTGATCCTGAATTAGTTGGCTCAATCTCCCAGAATCTCCAAATATCCTCTGAAACCTCTCGCAAACTCACTAGAACAACAGGTACATATGAGGTGGCATTGTGCACCCTACAACTATATATAGTCCCCTTTGCAAACTTCCAAGATCAATTACAGGAGCTTCGATCGTCTGTTTTCCGATTCATCTTCAGCCATGGGATCATGATCCCATCCCCTACAAAATAATATCCCCCAGGTCACCATCCATCCTTGTCCCTGGAGGACACATTTTTATCGCATTCTACCTAGGTACACATGCTTATATTCAAAATTCTTGAATAACTATTGTATGTTCTTTATCTTCATATAGTTTTCACCTCGGGTATTCAGTTTTTATGTGTGTAGGTACTTGGTCATATTGCATCAACATATCCCCTTCAAGTATATGATCGACACTGGCATGTAATCATTCCCTTTGAATATCAATTTCATCTCCCAGTCATAGCCTCCGAGATTTGCCTCTAGGATTTCCCCCATCCGGCTCTGCAGTACTCATACCTCTGTTGCATTTCAATACTGTCAACCGGTAGGAATATCTCCTACATGAGTTTTCCCAATTATAGTCCCCTTTTTCAATTTGGCACTCATGTTGTTTTCATCCCCTAGGGATGAGAGTCCTAGTAGTCTTATGCATGTTCGAGAATCAACCACATACTCCTTCTCCTCATTTTTTTCTAGCTTTCCCAATGGACTCCCAAGATATCTCATCATGGTTTCACTTTGATTGCACCACCGCAATATCGTGAGACCTCCATTTCATCCACAATAAATTTGCCCATTTGCAAATTCTCCTCCACTCATTTACCTCATACATAAACCCACCTATGGGCCCCCCACCCTCCACCATTTCTCCACACAACTTGCACCCTCACAGGCCAAGCCATCTTGCACTAGGGAACTTGTTTCTGTAGCTGCACACTTATCCCAAATTATTATTTATTCATTTGGTAATTGTACAAAGCCTTTGCTTCCCTCATTTTCCTAGTTTTTGTTGTCTCCCTTAGCGACCTTCCTTCACCGACAATGTAACCCGTGTCACCCTTGGTTGGGGAATTCATTACCTTCTACTCTTCTTGACCTCGTCCATAAACCTTGAGTATCCAACAATCCATATACCTCTGATCTCTGAGTTTGTCCACTTTGTCACGCCTCTGACACAATTTAACCCACGTCTAGTTGTCCCCCTGACACTAGATTCAGTTTCATGGTTGTTGTCATTCATACTTCACGTGTATCCCCAACAAAGGGAAGTATGGAGTCACACCGCCTCTTGCCTTCGTCCATGAACCCTCTCAGTTCCTGATCTCATTCAGTGGATTTCATGAAGCACTTTTCTTCTTGGAGTAACATCTCCCTTTCTGTTGACATCAACACAGTTTCCAGGAGGGCGACAGTATCTTGACTCTCATTCCCTTTGCAATGAGGAGTCTCAGATGGCACAGAGAAAAACACCAATGTTCTTTGTTGTCGTTGAACCACATAACATTCGACTTCAACTTTATCTCATGTTACGGTGGGTCTTACTTTGCGACCATTGCAGTTGTTTTTATATTTTCCGAAGACCTCTGAAATTTGTTGGGATAGCAATGCCTACGAATTATTGACACTTCTTACAGGTGTCATCGCCTCTTTTTAGAGTATGTTCACCATCAAAATCATCCTTTGCCATCATCAAACCTCCCTAGAGGGTGTTGCAGTTATCTACGTCAACATACCACTTTAGTTATTGTCTTACACATTTTTTCAGTTACATGACACAAGCATGGTGCATGCCCGCCTCGTTTGTACATAGTTTTGTTTTTTTCACACCTTAGCAAAAGGCTTGGGTCCCACAGGTTCTCCTCTCCCTCCAATGGGTCACTCTTGAAATTCCTCTCAACACTCTCTTACAATGGTACTCTCAGTAGAAGAAACATTGATGTATTTTGGCTATCTGTATGCTCCTAACGTCACACATCAAGGGGCATCTGTTATCACTGAAATTTTGTTCATAAATGGTTACAGAGATCCATCATCTCCAAACACCTATTAGTTCATCCATGGTCCAAAAAATTCATTTCCAAAGGGCACAAACTATACAATTGGTTATAAAATTGGCATGCGCTCAGAGTGCGAAGGAAGTGTGTGCACGTGCGCCAATCGAAAATGATAGAAAACGCACATGAGCCCGATGCGCGACTGTGGATGCAAAAAACCATGCACACTTCATAACGGTGCATTAATGATTCTGTTTGGCCTCCCACCCACTTCTGGTTCAACGCCCAAGTCTATTTGACCCCAAAATTCGAGATGAATCCGAGTGGGGGGTGGTCAAAGACCTAAAGGTGCCCTAAAGGGCCCCTTTTTCCCACTAAAGACTGGTTGGATAATGCCTCAAAGATTTTCTATAAAAAGAGGCCATGGGTGCACTATATTTCCAAGAATCTATTTGTATTATTGTAATTCCTTTATTCTCCTGCAAGGAACCTCTTTCCTCATTGGAGAATATAAGCATCATTTCATTGAGACATTCACATCACCTCTTGAGTGAATGAGCTTTGGATTTCTTCACCATTTCCTTTTAGTTTGTTATTTGTAATAAGACCTCAATCTATGGGGGTTCAAGAGCCCTCCCTTGGAGGAACAGGGGACCCATAATTCTCCCTTTATCTTTGGTATTTTCCCAGTAATACAATCTATCCATTGGTGGAATGAATATCGGTCTTTCTTTTGTTTCATTTCCCTTATGCACATTAGTTTAGCTTCTTTAATTGTTTTAGATTGGTTGTTTATTTTCTTATTGTGCTTGATGTTTCTAACTCTTGCACTCATTTCTGTCCTATCTGGCTATCCCAACTGGACTTGTAATTGTCCTTCTTTTCCTCATTTAGGTGACGAAAAGGATACAACAAGTACGACAGGACAACACTAGGTGTAATTAAAGGACGACAAGGACCGATGGGACATCACATTAATCATGCCAACTGGATATTGAAGAGAAATCGTAATGGAAAGTACGAAACCGCCACAAATGCATTGAACCCATAGTTATGGTGCCTTAAACCCAAAATTAAGAAAGCACCCTTGACAAGCTTCATGGAAAGCCAATACACCATGCAAGCATGGGAGAAACTAGTCTATTCACGAAAGGAGAATAGACAGAGAATAATAGCAGCCAGAATGCACAAAGAGAGACTACAGAGATCACATAAGTTATTCGAACACAACAAACGTTCGACAGTCACCACCATGGCACCACTGAATCCAGTATAAGAAATCCAGACTTCTAGATCAACTAGGGTTCAAAATAGGTCACGAGGACTGTTGGAAGAGAATGCATAGCAACAGCCGGAGATCGTCGATATCAATGAAATCCCATCCCAAGAAATGATACCGAGAAATTCTACACCGATTTTGGAAGAGCTTCAACAACCAGAAGCAGAGGCCATGAAAGTGGATACACCCGCAGCGATGCAGTATAATCAAAGACAGGAAGAGGAAACCCAAAATGAAGTGCAAATAGGAAGCACCGAAGTAGCCCTGGAAATTAATGGAACGAAACAACATCCAGAAGCAGCAGTGGAGCCATATGGGTCTTAAACGACCATCTCAGGAAAACCAGCAGGGGAGACCGCTGAATATGCCTCAGCTTGGTTGAAATGGATGATGAGAGAGAAACCATAAGATGCTGGAACTTCGAACCAGCCACCGCAGCAGGAAGACAAAGTACAAATATCGAGCTCACCCGGAAAGAAACCTGCAAAATAAATTGTTCTACCACGCATATCGGCTGGTAGGACCAGAGCTACTGGGCCATGTCAGGAAGCTGAAATATTCAAAACATGACATGTCAGACAAGACCAAGTTCCCGGAACCTGCATAGAGGGTATTTATATAGACCATATGCAATATTCAACTTGGAGAACCGATTAACTAGCCATACCAGTGGGCAACTGAGATGGAGAAAACAAGAATCTTAGGTCTGCTGAACCTACCACATTTTGGCAGAGGCCAGTACACAACAACATGCGTCAAGAAGTTGTTAACAGTCACACATGGAGGGGACATATGGCTGGACAAACCCGTCCCCATAACTGTTGATCTTATCACACAAATAACAGGGTTACCAACCTAGGGTATGGATCCCATGTTGATTCTGGATGACAAATCCAAGGAGAAAGCACTGGCAGAAGAAATGAAAAATAAGTATGGAACCTCCAGGGGAATGATAGGCATCATGATCAAATGAATAAATAACGCAACCACATAATTGGGCGCAAAAATCTTAGCCTGTAAATTGCTAAGAAAATGTCGCAAAGAGGAAGTACTAGCTGGAGTCATTGCAGTTGCAGCTCAGTGCACAAAAGGCACCTCAATGAGCTGGGCGCCATATTTATTGAACTTTTTCCAAGAGGACTACAAGGATGTGTATGACCTAGGCACATAGTTCCATTACTCATGGATGATCACCCTAATAGCCTTCATGGGATGGCGAGAACCCGGGTATGTAATTTTTTGTACCAGACCATAGCCAACAAGAGCAAGATACCTATTGTTGAGAGTCAAGTTGCATGCTATGCATAAGAGGGAGAATGGGATCATATTTGAATCATACCTACAAGACATATAGGAAGCCATCAACCGATCATGGAGAATAACACCAGAGGTTGTCATGCGATATGCATACATCGCCAATTTCCAGGCCACACGACAAACAATGTGGATAGAAGCAAGGCAAGATCCATCTAAATAGTGGCTATAGATGTGCTACTGCATCACAGAGGGTGACATCAACATCATCATTAGTGAATGGCCTGATGAATGGAGAATCCCAACAATTACCTGGGAAGTACCAGAAAGAACAACAGAAGGAGAGGTAGAGCAGGTGGAAACGCAGCCTCCGAAAATCCAAGTGCCCAAGAAACCAAGAACAGGCCATGGCAAGTTGACTCAGGAAGACAAAGGGTCAAAGAAGACAGGAACCCATAAGGGGAAGAAAGAGACTACATAGCCGACCTACAGGCAACAGAAACAGGCTGAGGGAGTGCAGGAGACCACCCCAAATCCCAACACATAGGAATCAGGGGGAACTAAGAGACCAGTCGTGTAGGCAGGAGGTACGCGCAAGAAATCAAAGGCACATCGAACATCACATGACTAAATGGTCATAGAGGATGATGGATAAATGATCGCCAGAATGGTTTAGGATTGTCTAGTAGAGGACTTCGTCCATGCAACACATCACAGGGAAAATTTGCAAAAGAGCTGGGAGAAATCGGGAAGCTCCTCAAGAAATTTGAGGAAGCACATATAACAAGCCGCAACAGGGGAATAGAGCCATCAACACCACAGACAGAAGGAAGAGTGCAAGAGGAATATCGACAGACAAACAAGGGGATATTGCAGCCACACACAACATTCCATATCAACCCCAACATGTTGTGCATGGACAAAATTGTGGGACAGACACCCTTGAAAGAATTGAACCAGATCCAACTTGTGTTGACAAGGATACCATCAGGGGAATTACATAGGTTGCAGGTGATATTCAACCACGAGGTACAGTCTGATGCACACATACACTTAATTTAATTGAAGAAGGCAACAAAAGAACAAGACAAATTGAAAGTAGCCTACGAGAAGGCCAAATATGAGATCGAGGAAGAAAGGTAGTGCCTAAAAGGATTGTAGCAACAAGTGGCAGGAACTTATGAGAAGATTCTACAGGCCACGAAGAACGAGGAAGTTGCAACCACGAAAAAGATTGATCGGATTGCACAAGAAATGGATCAATATTAGAAGGAGATCGAGAATCTCTAAGAAAAACTCACACCAACCACTCCACCAATAGTTAAGGAGCAAAGGAAATAGAAAGCAACAATGTAACTGCAGGAAATAGAGAAGCAGGTTAGCACAACAACTGACTTTTTCGATAAAGTAGCACATTTTTGGGCAAAGTTGGAGGAGGATCCACAGGTCCAATGATGGGACCAGGAAGAGGAAAGGATCAATGCGGTGATCCAAGAGCTCAAGCAGAGGTAGACGACCATACCAATCCCATAACAAGTTAAAGGGATGCAGGAGATGAAGAAGATGGAGGCATAACTCATCACTGCGCAAACATAGAAACAAGAGTGCCAGGCTCAAATAGAGAAATTGTAGAAACGGGCATCCAAAGTACTCGCACAGACAGAGGTAGTTAAGACATAGATAACACAGACCCAGGCAGTATGTGCAGGATTTATTAGTGATGAAGTGGCACCCAGGTAGTGGACACCATCAAGGAGAAGACCTCGCAGGCACTGACAAAAGAAGCAGAGCTCAAGGAAAAGTTCCAGACGATCACCAAGGAGACCGAGGAAGCTTAGAAGGATTAGGTAGCTCAGGACGAGACACATGTCAGTTTTGGGGGCCTGTTGGCAGCAGGCCAAAGTGGAAATAAGGATGATCGTGGGGAAATAAAGCATGCATAAACTAAAGTAACAGCTGGAGGGAAGCACAACACGTGGGAATGCAAGGAAGCGTGCACAAGGAAAGCGATAGTTGGAAGGAAGAACAACATGCATGCATGGGAGGAAGACCTAACATTGGTAGGGTTAGGGTTTTTGTAATACATTGTAAACGGCTGAAGAGATCGATAGACAAAAATATAGATATCTAGGTATAATAGCAGGTTCCCTTTTTGTGTTGTGTAAGGTTGGTTCCTGATTAGTTCACTTTTGTATTGTTCATGCTGGTTATGTACGAGCCGATACGATATGTAATGTTGTGATGAACTATTTTGTAAGATGTTGAGCTATAGGGGAGAGGATAAAAGGAAGATCTAAGGATTAGACCACAGGCTAAGGAGCTTGGTGCGATCTAGTTTGCTTGACATAGATCTTACCCATCTAAGGAGAATTGTAAGCATGCGGCGTTGGAGATGCATAACTATCATAATAAAAGAGCCAAGAGCCAAATATTTGTGGATGTAGCCTAGGAGGGGGTGAACCATGGTAATATCTGTGTAATGTGATGAATGCATGTATGTCTTTACTTTCTTTCAGCAGTTAATTATTGTGCTTAATGAATGAGTTATTATATTGTTATGGAATATGGTGGTGTGTTAAGAGAATAAACTTTGAAGACAGTGCATAATCACGAAGAATAGTAGATTGCAATCACCATTTATAATAGTTGTCCCAAAATAGAACCTCTATCTCATAGTAAATCATGGGTTGTAAACACCCGAGTCTTGCAACCACCCATTTAAAGCTATCTCGGGTGAGACTACGCAGCACATTCTGTGTGTTGTGTTGCCTTCTGGTTCACCAGGAGGGCTAATAGATTTAGAGGCTTTGTTGGAAACCCGAAAATACATGAACCCTGGGTCAATAACTCATACGATAGAGAAGGGAGAATAAATAACCAACAAATGTGCAAATATTTCTTACTTAAAAATAAATTAATATAAAAAATGTTTCAAATATTAGTATTTATTTTACACACATAAAATAGTTACATAAAATAACTTTCTTTTATTGATAATCAATAAACATTAACAACAAGAGATTTTAACTTTTTAGATATCTCATTGCTTTTACTTATATACATATATTAAAGAATAAATAAATAAAGTGAAAAAAAATGTTTTTATGCATATGCTTAACTTAAAAAAATATTATTAAACATATATCTTTCGCATAGATACATCTTCGACATAGACATATATACTACACAAATATAGCTTCTGCACCTCCACAAAAGCGTGTATCCCCAGCACAGCCAAGACTGAGTCTAATAGTTATCAATGTTATCAATAATAGAATACGGTTATGCATATGCATACACTCCCGCAACTATGTTCTTCAAATAGTTATCAATATTATCAATAATAGAATATTGTTATGCATATGCATACAATCTCGGATGAGAGTGTCTTAGGGGAGATTGTTATCAATAATTGAATTATATGTTAATAATTTAAGATTATATTAATACAAATTATTTTCATATGCATAAATATGAAATTGTTTCTTACTTAAAAAATAAATTAATACAAAAAATGTTTTAAATATTAATATTTATTTTACACACATAAAATACTTATATAAAATAACTTTTTTTGTTGATAATAAAAAAACATTAAAAGAAAAATCTTTTAACTTTTTAAATATCTCAATGTTTTCACGTATATACATATATTAGAAAATAAGTATATAAATTGAACAAAAATATTTTATGCATATGCTTAACTTAAAAAATATTGTTAAACATATATATCTTCCACACCGATATATTTTCAACATAGACATATATTCCACACATATATAGCTTCCAAACCTCAACAGAGCTATATCACCCTCACAACCAACTCTTAGTCTAATAGTTATCAATGTTATCAATTATAGAATATTGTTATGCATATGCATACACTCCCACAACTCTGCACTTCAAATAGTTATCAGTATTATCAATAGTAGAGTATTGTTATGCATATGCATACAATATTGGATGAGAGTATCTTAGGGGAAAATGTTATCAATAATTGAATTATATGTTAATAATTTAAGATTATATTAATAAAAATTATTTTCATATGCATAAATATGAAAACAATTCTTAAAAAATAAATTAATATGAAAAATGTTTTAAATATTAATATTTATTTTACACACATAAAATGAATTTCTGTTGTTGATAATCAACAAACATTAAAATCAAAATCTTCTAACTTTTTAGATATTCGTATATACATATATTAAAAAATAAGTATATAAAGTGAAAAAAATGATTTTATGCATATGCTTGACTTAAAAAATATTGTTAAACATATATAACTTCCGCACAGACATATCTTCAACATAGACATATACTCCACACAGATATAGCTTCCAAACCTCAACACAGGCATATCGCCCACACAACCAACTCTTAGTCTAATCGTTATCAATGTTATCAATTATAGAATATTGTTATGCATATGCATATACTCCCACAACTCTGCACTTCAAATAGTTATCAATATTATCAATAGTAGAATATTTTTATGCATATGCATACAGTCTTGGATGAGAGTGTCTTAGGGGAAAATGTTATCAATAATTGAATTATATGTTAATAATTTAGGATTATATTAATAAGAATTATTTTCATATGCATAAATATGAAAACAATTCTTAAAAAATAAATTAATATGAAAAATGTTTTAAATATTAATATTTATTTTACACACATAAAATACTTACATAAAATGACTTTCTTTTGTTGATAATCAACAAACATTAAAAGAAAAATCTTCTAACTTTTTAGATATCTCAACGCTTTTACATATATACATATATTAAAAAATAAGTATATAAAGTGAACAAACTGATTTTATGCATATGCTTAGCTTAAAAAATATTGTTAAACATATATATCTTCCGCAAATATATATAGTCCGCGCAGATATAGCTTCCGCACCTCAACACAGGTATATCGCTCACACAACCAACTCTCAGTTTAATAGTTATCAATGTTATCAATAATATAATATTGTAGAAAAAAACATGTTATCATTAATTTTGTATAAATTACTAAATAGGCCAAAATATTCCAAAAATACTCACTATCAGTGGTCTTGTATTATGCATGAGACATACATTATGAAGCACCAAACTTCAATAAAACACAGTAGTTACATTATGAATGAGGCATATACTATGAAGCAAGAAGGAGAGGAGATAATTGCACCTGTCTGTGAAATACATAAACTAATATGGCGTGTCGATGGTTAAAAGCAAGATATTGAATCAACACCTTCGGCATGTTCACCTGTCTGTGAAATAGATAAACTAATATGGCACACCACTAGTTAAAAGTAAGATATTGTATCAACACCTTCAACCTGTTCAACATGTATTGCAAACACTTTGCGAACACAAGTTACAGGTAAATTTGTCTATTCATTTTAACAAAGAAGTTGCGAAGAACCTTGTCTTTATGGTTTATAAGAAAGAAGAGAAATGATGAAATTAAAATCCCATGTTTTATACTATTTTTTATACTGAAAAGTTGCAAAATTTTTCTATCTTGTTCATACAAATAAGATAAATTTGAGAAAAGTTCTTTGATCAAACATTAAAAAAATACCACAACAAACTTCAATAAAACACAATAACTCCATTATGCATGAGGAATACACTATGAAGCAACAAACTTCAATAAAACACAGTAGTTGCATTATGCATGAGGCATATACTATGAAGCAAGAAATAGAGGAGATAATTGCACCTGTCTATGAAATACATAAAAGAATATGGCACACCACCAGTTAAAAGAAAGATAATGAATCAATACCTTTAGGTTGTTCCCCTTTCTCTAAAATACATAAACTAATATGGCACACCACTAGTTAAAATCAAGATATTGAATCAACACCTTCATCCTATTCAACAAGTATTGTGGACACTTTGCAAACACAAGTTACAGGTAAACTTGTCTATTGTTAAAAAAATAAACAAGTAATCAAAACTATTCATTTTAACAAAGAAGTTGGGAAGAGATTCATCTTTGTGGTTTATAGCAGATTATATCATGATCAAACACAAAAAAAATAATGTTCAATTTAGCATCGCCACATACTAGCTACAAAATCTATTTTTTGTTGCAGTCATTCTATTTCAATGATATCTTGAATAATAAAAATATACTCTCAGAAAATTGACTCTCAAATCTAAATCCACTCATCACAATTAATTAGAAAAAAAGAATTTAATTAAAACTAGTTGTAATCGATAAAATCTCTTGCACAAAATCATGTCATACATTACACAAAAATCCCTTCATATTCTATGAATCATACTAAATTTAATGAAGAATAAAAAGTGAATTATATATATATAATGAAAACAAATAGTTTGCTCCATAGCTTTAAATGTCCTCAATTACCAACTGACACATTAGCAAGCTTTGGAAATCTAGATGCTATCGAAACTTTGATACTCATACATGCACCCATTCCACACCCATACATGCACCCATTCCACACCCATACATGCACATGTTACGTACCCATACATGCATTTGTAGTCTATATATTGTATAATAAATATATATGCATATTGTGTGTGTGTGTGTATTATAAAATTACAAACATTAAAAAACAACAATAAAAATGAAATCAAATAGTCTGACCCACAGTCCACAACACAGTAATAATCTTTGGAAACCAAGATGGTATCGGAACTTTGATAATCATACATGCACCCATTTCACACCCGTACATACACCTATTCTGCACCCGTACATGTGCTCGTTCCAAATATCCGTTAAACATGTGAATTAAATTCTCATCATCTCCCCAGCAATAATATATTGTTTTGAAGGACCAATCAAAATCTAGGAAAAAAATTGAATCGCTTGCAACAAAGTTAAACTATGAAAAAAAATACAATTTTTTTTGTCAACGCAAAAAAAAATGACGGTCAGTGCAAAAAAAAAAATCGCTATCAAATCA
>SNQJ01S0000472.1:16236-36377 GCA_010110895.2 Picea sitchensis | reverse complement strand
AGACTATTGTACATCCAAGCCCATACATAGTTTCGTGGATACAAAAAGGACATCAGGTAAATGTCACTAAACAGTGTTTAGTTGAATTTAAAATAGGAGGATATAAAGATGAAATATTATGTGATGTCATTCCCATGGATGTTTGTCATATATTTCTGGGTAGACCGTGGAAATATGATAGAAACGTAGTTCATGATGAGAGAAAGAACACGTACACCTTGGGAAAAAATGGTAGGACTCACATGTTGTTGTCGATTAAGGATAAAGAAGTGAAAACAAAAATGAGCAACACTGTACTTCTCATGAGTGGGAAGAAACTTTTTGATGAGCTTAAGAAGAAGGAAGACACACAATTTATTGTGGTCAGGAAACCCAAAATTGTTTTGACCAGTACGAGAATATATGATTTACCAGAAGAAATCCAGGAGTTGTTGGGAGAGTTTGCTGATATAGTAGTGGATGAACTACCTTGTTCGTTTCCACCTATCAGGAGTATAAGCCATCATATCGATCTTATACCTAGAGCTAGTTTTCCGAACAAAACCGCGTATAGGTTGACGCTGCAGGAAAATGAAGAAGTTAAGAGACTGGTCCAGGACTTAATGGACAAAGGATTGATTCTGGAGAGCTTGAGTCCATGCGATGTTCCGACAGTGCTCAACCCAAAGAAATACGGAGGCTGGAGAATGTGTATAGACTTAAGGGAAATCAATAAGATTACCATCAGATACATATTTCCATTGCCAAGGATGGAAGACTTGATGGATTGCTTGAGTGGAGCAAATTTTTTTTCAAAGATTGATTTGAAAAGAGGGTATCATCAAATTCGAATGAGAGAAGGTGATGAATGGAAAACAACATTCAAGATGAATGAGGTGTTGTATGAATGGATTGTCATGTCATTTGTCTTAACGAATGCACCCAGTACTTTCATGAGGTTGATGAATGAAGTCCTGAAGGATTTCATAGGGAAATTCTTCATTGTATATCTTGATGATATATTAATTTTCAACAAAACTGAAGCAGAGAACTTAAATAATTTAGCTGCAGTAATGAGAAGATTAAAGAAAGAGAAATTGTTGATCAATGTGAACAAATCATCATTTATGAGGACAAAAATCATTTATTTGGGTTTTGTTATCTCTGCAAATGAATTAAAAATGGATTCGGAAAAGATAAAGGCGATTAAGAATTGGTCATCGCCGAAGAGCGTGCTTGAAGTTTGAAGCTTCCATGGTTTGGCTAGATTCTACAGGAAATTCATCCAAAAATTCAGTGGAATTAGCACACCAATGATGGATACGGTGAAGAAAAGACATAATCTTTTCACTGGATGGAGGAAGCAGAGAAGAGCTTCAACCTGCTGAAGAAGAAGATCACTGAGCAACCGATTCTGGTTTTTCCAGATTTTAGCAAGACATTATAGGTCAGGTGTGATCCGAGTGGATTTGCAATTGGAGCGGTCTTGAGCCAAGATGACAGGTCGATCACATATTTCAGTGAAAATCTGAATGAAGTGAAGATTAAGTACTCCACATATGACAAAGAATTCTATGTAGTCATACAAGCACTGAAGAAATTGAGACATTATTTGGTTCCCAAGGAGTTTGTTTTGTACAACAATAATCACGCTTTACAATTCGTGACTCGACAGGAGAAGTTGAACCAAAAACATGCTAAATGGGTTGAATTCATGCAGAATTTTACTTTTGTGATTAAGCATATTTTTGGAACTGCTAACAAAGTTGTTGATGCTTTGAGCAGGAAATATTTGCTTATGCAGGAATTTAGAGTCAAGACTTTGGGTTTTGATAACCTTAAAGAAATGTATAGCGATGATCTAGACTTCAAGGAGGCATATGAGGCATCTGAGAATCCATCTCTCAGGGATAGAAGCCAATAGACTAAATACATGATACATGATGGATTATTGTTCATGGGAAATCAACTATGTATTCCAAAATGCTCCATGAGGGAGAATTTGTTGAAGGAAAAACATAGTGGAGGATTGGTCGGACACTTCAGTAATGATAAAACGTTCTCAAAGTTGAATAGCTCATATTATTGGCTAGGGATGAGTACAGATGTTAATAAATTTTTGGACAGGTGCAGAATTTGTCAGCACAAGAAAGGAAAAAGGCAGAACACAGGGTTATACCAACCATTACCCATACCTGAAAGGCCGTGGGATGCAGTGAGCATGGATTTTGTATTGGGACTACAAAGGACACAGAGAGGATATGATTCAATCTTTGTGGTAGTCGAAAGATTTTAAAAAATGGCACATTTCATACCATGTCAGAAAACCAGTGATGCAACTCATATTGTGAACTTGTTTTTCAAGGAAGTCGTCAGACTTCATAGTTTTCCAAAGAGTATCGTGTTTGATCGAGATACCAAGTTTGTAGGGCATTTCTGGAGGACCTTATGGAAGAAGTTGGGGACAAGTTTGTCTTTTAGCTCAGCATATCATCCTCATATGGATGGACAGACAGAAGTCATGAATAGGAGCTTGGGAGATTTTCTAAGGAGCTTAGTGACTGAACACCACAGTCAATGGGATCACATTCTTCCATAGGCAGAATTTGCTTACAATGATTCACACAATAGAAGCATAGGGAAGAGTCCATTCCAGATTGTATATGGAATGCATCCAAGGGGAGTTTCTGAATTGAAAGATTCAGAACAAAGTGAATTCAGGAGTGCTAGTGTAGAGGACTTTGCAGAAGGAATGAAGGAGCTTCACAGCCGAGTTAAGGAGCGATTGCAGAGTTCAATTCAAGAATACAAGCGAAGAGCAGACCAACACAGGTGAGAAATTCAATTTGAAGTTGGTGATCTAATTCTTGCGCATCTGAGGAAGGAGAGGTTTCCAAGGGGAACGTATAATAAGTTGAAGATGAAAAATATTGGACCATGAAAGGTCATAAGGAAATTTGGGGCAAACGCATATGAGATTGAATTACCCGATGGGGTCAGAATCTCACCAATATTCAATGTTGTGGATTTGTACCCTTAAAAAGATGAAGAAGAAGGAGTAGAGGAGGAACAGAAAGAGGTTCAATGGACAAAAAAAATGCATGTAGTTGAAAATCCATAGATGGAAGGCATAATTGACAAAAGGATTAGCAAAAAGACCAGGAGGAAAGAGTATTTTGATTACTTGGTCAAGTGGAAAGGACATCCAGTTGAAGATGCCAGTTGGGAAGATGAAGCAGGAATTCATAAGCATGGACAGACCGTGCAAGAGCTCATGAACAGGAGTTCATGAAAATTTTCAAGAAAGGGAGTATGATGCAGGAGCATCGTACGCAACCAAGCAAGCAAGCATAAAGGCAGAAGACAGCTGGAAAAGCACCAGCGCACATTTTGAAATGTTTAGAAAAATTAATGAGAGGATATTAATGTAATAGCTAGGGGAAGCGTACTTACATTTATATCTTGGAGTTGTGAATAGATATTGAGCGATTGCTCTCATCTGTCAAATGTAATAGGAATTTAAGTCTGTTTAATGAAAGTAGGTAGATTTGATTTAATAGATTAGACAGATTAGAAGCGTAGGAGGGAAAACGGATATAGACACCCTCACCCTTGTATCATTGGAATAGGAACATTATGATCGTTTAGATTTCATAAGCTGTAGATATGTAGCAGAGAACTATAGAGGAGAACCCATGTACAAGAGCACTTGAGTTAATATATAAAGCTTTGACTCAATCTTCAGGGTGTTATGATGCTTACTGTTTACATTTGTTAAATGGTATGTTTACAGCTGTTTTATTTTCTCTGGTATGCATTTGTTTCAATGTTGTGTCAGGTGTATGATTTCATGTTGAGTGTATGAAGTCTGAGAGAAGAGAAGAATGAGTTTCAATTATTTCTCTTCCTGAGAATTCCTGTAAAGAGTGCAGTGAACGTCCGCAAGGTGTGCGTTAACGAGGATCTGAGTTTTATCTCAGAAAGCTCATGAGAGATATCGTTGTTCTCATAACCAGCAGAAGTGTAGGTGAAGCACAGAGTTGTGCAAGGTGTGCACAGGCTGGTTGAAATCTTTGAATTTATCAACCAAGGGGAAAACTGAAGGACTACTATTGCAAAGAGTGCACAGGGTCGAAGATTCAAATAACCAGAGGTTATTTGAAGGTTTGCCTCAAGGAGTGTGAGCAGGGATCCTTTTGGAAGCTTGAGTTTGCAAGTGAGAGCTCAGGAGGGATAGCACCTTTGAAGTGTTCAAATGGAGGAAGAGATCGAAATCATCTCGCAGAAGTCAAGTTCAGGTGGAAGGATGCCAAGTCATTTCGTCTAGAGGTCCTTGAAGAAGAGTGAACAAACGGTGAAATTTCTTAGTGGAAGAAGTGTCGAAATCCTGTGGACTATTGGGTCTCACAGATCTGTGAGAAGGTTAAGGCTGAGTGTCTTTTACCGTTCAGGAGCTCAGGAGGAGTAGCGACCATTGGATGAGAAGCAACAGGAGCCATTGATTCCCCTTTGGAGTGGAATTTTGGCATTTCGGTATTTCAGGGTTCAGAATTTCGACTATTTTGATGACGAGGAGCTAGGGCACTTTGCGTTGAAAACAACAAATTCATGAAACACGATGTTTCTTTCGAGTAGGAATGTGTTCACGGAGGAAGCAGTCACATGGACCGAGACTTGGTCAGGGGCTAATCGCCGTTGAGCCCATTTCATCATTTCGGGGTTCGGGAAGTAGAGGAGGCTGTGATTTTGGAATCGAGAGTTTCAAACTCCCGGTTCATGAAATCCCAAAAGATCCAGAGTCATCGGATTGATGAATATCTCAGCCATAGATCACATGGGAGGTGAGGCTTCGGAAATTCAGGAATCATATTTTTGAAAGGTAAGGAAACTCTCTGTTGTGGATTTTTGCGAGTCGTGAAATCCCGAAGAGCAAAAGGAAAAATTCCATAAAGGTTGAGGGACAATAGCCGTTGGGCCCCAATCGAGTTTCAAGGTTTCGAGACTTAAGAGGTAGAGTTGCATGGTCAACACAACTCCTGAAATCACGAAGAGAGAAACGTCGAAAGGTGGGTCCCAAGTATCAGTCAGAGGGTACGTGCGGCAGAAGCCAAAGGAGAAATTTCAGAGTTCGGGGAATGGAGTGACCACTGGTTGGGGTCGTTGCATTTCAAACTTCTGGTTACCGAAATCCTGATACAACCAGGACCATTGGATCGAGGGAGGCTCATAGCCGTCGATCTCATCTATGGGAGCAATTTCGGGTTTCGGGGTTTGCAGAGTCAAAAGACTCAACTCTCTTGCATCGTTGAGTCACAAAATGCAAAAAGCGTCTCTTGGCTTGGAGGGAGGTCATATCTAGTGGTCATGTGGAGGTGAAGACTCATGCCTAGTGCACACTGTGCAGGTGGGGTTTTCGTGAAGGACCTGTGGATCAGATTCGTGGGGTTACAGTGAGGGCCCAAAAGAACTATTTCAGTTCTGCAGATTCGAAGAAGATCGATCCTGTGTGGATCTTGGCCCGAGGGTCGGGGGTCTGCGTCAGGAAGGATCATAGAGGTCCAGGAGGATTTGGAATGCTCACAGAGGTCCAAAAATATTCAGGAATTCCCAATATTAAAATATCATGAATGATCTTTAAAACTACATCAATGCTTAGAGCTCGGGAATAGCTTTCAAACAACACAAAAATCGCCTCAAACGGAGCTCGTATGCAAAAGTTATGGGTGGTCAAAGTTTAGGTCAAAGTAGGAAAAAAGTCAAAGTCAAAGGGGTCAAGGTGACACGTGTCACCACTAAAAGGGTGACACATGGCATGATCATACAGTGATGACGTGGTAGCATCACAAGGTGACATGTGGCATTATCGTACATCCAACCGAGCATGTGACTTGGAAACTCGTGCGATACAATTGCCACCAATAGGCATTTGAAACGTGGAAATGATAAGCCAATGAGAAGTTTATAGGTGGAAGCCTCCCATTGGCCAATTATGGATAAGGTTGTTTATCAAAAAAAAATTGGAGTCCAGAGGATTAAACCCAGGTCTTCCACTGAACAACCCAATGACCTAATCGTTGCGCCATATCATTGAGTCTTAACCTTATATGGAGTCATATACATTTTAAGTTGTTCATTTGTATTATTGGCTAGAAAAAGGGTTGAGGGCTAAGCCCTCGAACCTAGCACATGTGGATTTACATACAACCATGACCCTCAAATTCCGTGTGGGCTACAACTAAATATCAACAGTTTAAACCATACTATATATATTATTCCATTCTTGTAACAAAACATGGAAGTCGTGGGGTTTTGAACCCCCGACCTACTGCCAACAAACACAACCTCCAAACCAATGTGCCATTAGCACCTATTGTTAAGGGTTGCAAGTATTTTTACTTTTAAGTTCACCATATAGTTTCAAGTAGTGTCTTAAGCCCGACCCCCCTATTTTATGGTGCATGAACAGAGGCAAAGGAGGCTCATAATTACAGAGTACAATCTCGAAGTCCGTGCTCAAGGGTAACTAGACTTATAGGTTGCACCATAATGCATGCCACGACGTTCTAACATAGAATTTTATGAAATTTATACTCATTTTTATCAAA
This sequence comes from Picea sitchensis, assembly GCA_010110895.2. Taxonomy (NCBI): domain Eukaryota; kingdom Viridiplantae; phylum Streptophyta; class Pinopsida; order Pinales; family Pinaceae; genus Picea; species Picea sitchensis. Next base: position 29,793 of record SNQJ01S0000472.1, on the reverse strand, counting down.
ATTTCACTAGTGATTCAATGACACACTTTGTTTACGATTTTGAGAAATGCAAAAAAAACATCATTGTAAAACACAAGCATTTGAGCATTAATAAAGAGGTCTCTATTGGAAGCGGAACCTAAGATTTATCCCAAATTGGGTGAACTCTGTTATCAAACTTGTGTGTGTGATTTCAATATTTTTTTTCTATTTCTACTTAGTTATTTGAAATACATTCATCCTTAAAGTGTGTTTGAATAGATAAGTTAATTCACATGTATATTGCAAACAATAAAGAAATCATTTTTATTTCGAAGATCAAGTAGATTTTATTATGTTTTAAAGATTAATAAGCATCTAAGGATTTTTTGGATCAAGTTGGTATCATAACAGGTTTGACAAGTGTTTGTGAGTGAATTATTATAATTTCCAAATCCAAGCGAGGAGAAGGAAAACTTCCAATTTATAATCTAGAGAATGGTTCAAGAAGTTTTACTTATCGAAGAGAAATGACTTCGTCGATAAAATTGGGTCCTTACAAATTTGAATATGATTTCTTCGATGGTTTTAATTTAACAAAAACCATGGTGGAAGAAATGTATGAGGGTCAAGAGAAGACCAGGGAGAAAGGCACATCATAGAAAGTTGAACCATTCAAAGAGGAAGGAGGAGGTATCAACATGGCGATGGTCAAAATAGTAGAGGATGTGTATCAAATTGCATTGAAAGTGGAAGAGAAGATGGCGAGGAAGCAAAGTCAAAAAAACAGAGGCCGAAGCTTGAACAGGGGCAAGGGAGTTGCCCAGGACAAAGCACAGAAGCCCAAGGACGAGGTGGAGAAACAACATAGTCACTCTGAGAGAGGAGGAAGTTCTCGAGGAAGGCAGAGTGGTGGTAGAAACTATTTTCCTAGAGGAAGGGGAAGAGGCAGAGGAGGAGAATTGAGATGTTATGCCTGTGGAAAAATGGGATACATATCTTGGGATTGTCCTGAGAGAAAGAAAGAGGGAGGCAGAGCTCACATTTTGGAAGCGCAGAAGTGAGATGTTGAGGCAGAAGGTGCAGAGGATGGGAAATCCTTGATGATGAAGAAGGTTCTTTTCAAGCAAGAGCCAGAGACTCAAACATTGGTGCAAAGGAAAAAAAATTCAGGATAGCCTGCAAAATGAAGGACAAAGTTTGCAAGGTGAAAATTGATAGTGGGAGCACTAACAATTTAGTATCCACAGATATGGTGGAGAAGTCAGAGTTGGATATGATTTCACACTTGATGTCGTATAAAGTCTCATGGTTTCAGAAAGGTCATCAAGTAACAATCAATAAACAATGTCTGATTGAATTTAATATAGGATGATATAGGGACGAAATTTTGTGTGACGTGATTCCCATGGATGTATGTCATGTTTTGTTGGGAAGACCATGGCAGTACGACAAGAATGTCATTCATGATGGGAAGAGAAGTACTTACACCTTAGAGAAGAATGGTAGGACACACATGTTACTTCTAATTGAATAAAATAAGGTGAAGGATGATGCTAGCATGAGCATAATTCTCATGAGTGGGAAGGAACTCCTGAATGAAGTAAAGAAGGAAGAAGGGATGTAGTTTGTTGTAGTGAGGAAGCCAAGGATTATCCTTACCAACACTTCAATGGAGTATTTTCTTGAGGAAGTTCAGGAACTGTTAGAGAATTTTTCCGACATTATAGTGGATGACTTTCCAAGCTCATTGCCACCTATCATAAGTATCATTCATCACATTGACTTGATACCAGAAGAAAACCTAGCAAAGAAAGCAGCGTATAGGTTGACACCTCAAGAGAATGAGGAGGTGAAAAGACAGGTTCAGGATCTGTTAGACAAAGGATTGGTCATAGAAATATTAAGTCCATATGCAGTTCCAACTGTATTGAGTCCAAAGAAGGATGGAGGATGGAGAATGTGTACAGACTCAAGGGCCATAAACAAGATCACCATCAGATATAGATTCCCATTGCCAAGAATGGATGATTTGATGGATTGTTTGAGTGGAGCGAACTATTTTTCAAAGACAGATTTGAAAATTGGATATAACCAGATAAGAATGAGGGAAGGTGATGAGTGAAAAATAACATTCAAGACAAATGAGGGGTTTTATGAATGGCTTTTTATGTTATTTGGCTTAACGAATGCCCCGAGTACTTTTATGAGGCTAATAAATGAAGTGTTGAAATATTTCATTGGAAAATTCATGATTGTATATCTAGATGATATATTGGTCTTTATCAAGACTAGGGAGGAGAACTTGAGACATTTGACATTGGTTATGAGAAGGTTGCAGCAAGAGAAGTTGTTGATTAATTTGAAAAAGTCCTCTTTCATGAAAACAAAACTCATATATTTGGGTTTTGTGATTTATTCAAATGAGTTAAAGATGGATCCCGAAAAGGTGAAAGAAATCAGAGAATGGTTGTCACCAAAGAATATATTTGAGGTGAGAAGCTCCCATGGATTATCAAGTTTCTACTAGAAGTTCATCAGAAACTTTAGTGGGATTAGTGCTCAAATGATGGATATAGTAAAGAAAAGACACAAGTCTTTCAAATGGATAGAAGAGGCTGAGAAGAGCTTCAATATACTGAAGGAGAAAATAATGGAACAACCAATTATGGTATTACCATATTTCAGAAAGACATTTCAAGTGAGATGTTGTGTAAGTGGAGTTGCAATTGGAGCAGTCTTAAGTCAAGATAATAGGCCTATTGTGTATTTCAGTGAGAAGTTGAATGAAGCCAAGAATAATTAAACCACATATGACAAAGAGTTCTATGCCATAATTCAATCCTTGAAGAAATGGAGGCACTATCTCGTACCAAAGGAGTTAGTTTTGTATAGAGATAATCAAACTTTGCAATTAATAAACAGACAGGAGAAGTTAAACCAGAGACATGCAAAGTGGATAGAGTTTATGTAGAATTTAACTTTTGTTATTAAACACATTTTTGGTAATGCTAACAAGGTTTTTGATGCACTGAGCATGAGAATTTTGATTCTGCAAGAATTTCAGGTTGGAACCTTAAGTTTTGATCACCTTAGGGAAATGTACCACAGTGATCCAGATTTCGGGGAGGCATATGAAGCATGTGTGAATCATGTGCTCAGAGACAGAAGCCAATGGGCCAAATATCTGATTTAGTATGGGTTTTTGTTCAAAGGATGTCAGTTTTTCATACCAAGATGTTCGATGAGGGAGAAGCATAGTGGAGGTCTAGTTGAACATTTCGGCCATGAAAAAACATTTGCCCAATTAAATGGTTCATATTATTGGCCAGGTATGAGATCAGAGGTGAAAATATTTGTAAGAAAATGTAAAATTTGTGAGTATGCTAAGGGGAAGAAGAAAAACATTGGGTTGTATCCACCATATCCTATTCCAAAAGGCCCTGGGATGAAATAAGCATGGATTTCATCTTGGGATTTCCAACAAAACAAAGAGGAAGTGATCCCATATTTGTGGTAGTTGACATATTTTCGAAGATGACACACTTTATCCCATTCCAGAAGACTAGTGATGCAACGGATGTTGCAAATTTGTTTTTTAGAGAGGTTGTGAGACTCCATGGATTTCCCAGGAGTATAGTTTTAGACAGGGATACCAAGTTTGTTGGTCATTTCTGGAGGACATTATGGAAGAAGATGGGGAAAAAGCTATCTTTTAGTTCTTCATATCACCCACAAACGGATAGACAGACTGAAGTGGTGAATAGAAGCTTAGGATATTTTCTAAGGAGTTTGGTCATTGCAGACCATAGTCAGTGGGATCAGGTTCTGGCACAGGCAAAGTCTGCATGCAATCACTCAATGAACAGAAGCGCTGGGAAAATTCCATTTCAAATAGAGTATGGAATGAGTCTGAGAGGAGCGTCGGAGTTAATATATCTGAAGCAGAGCGAATTTAGGAGTGTTGGAGCCGAAGTCTTCGCTACAGAAAAGCAGGAGCTTCATAACTAGATCAAGGGGAAGTTAAATAAGAGAAACAATGAATACAAGTGCAGAGTTTATCCACACAGGAGGAATCTTGAGTTTGAATTTGGAGATCAAGTTCTAGCACATCTAAGGAAGGAGAGGTTCCCAAGGGGAACATATAATAAGTTGAAATTGAAAAATATAGGGCTGTGTAAAATTTTGAGAATATTTGGAGAGAATTTGTATGAAATAGAGCTTCCAGAGGATGTGGTTATATCACCCATATTCAACATTGAATATTTGTATCCATACAGGGAGGATGGAGCCGAAAGATCTAAATATAAAAGGAAGATCCAGTGGGAGAAACAGATGCCTATAGCAGAGAAGATACAAATGGAGAAGATCATAGATCAACGAGTTGGTAAGAAGACCAAAAGGAGAATTTATTTTGAATATTTAGTGAAGTGGAAAGGACAACCAGTAGAATATGTCAGTTGGGTCGGTGAAGAAGACATCTAGAAGCATGGAAAATCAGTGCAGGATTTGATGGATAGGAGTCCATGAATTTTTCATCCAGAGGAGTATGATGCATGAGCATAGCCAACAAAGAACAAGCAGAAGAGAGTTGGGCACACTAGCTCGTATTTTGAAATATTTTGAATTCCAAATATTTGAGTATTAATGTAATATATGACAAATATTTTGAGTTATGAATATCTTTAATGAACGGAGGTTGAGCCATCATGTAAAATCGATGGGGACAATGCATTTTGTTTTAATGTCGAATATTGCAGTACAGATATGGAGCTCTCTCTCTTATCTTTCTGACTTGAATATTTATTGTGATAGATGTTAAGTAGTTGATAGCATTTAATCTCAATAGGATAGTTATAGAGTAGTTGGAGGGAAGAACGTGAAGAGTACCCTTGTATAAAGCTTGGTATTGTTGCCGAGAAGAGGCTGTTGAATCTAAATGTGTAGATTTCCATTATAGTCAAGAGTTGGGAGATATAGAGAAGTAGTGTATGAATGTATGTAAATTTAAGTTGAATGAATATAGTAGAGGAATATTGTCCCCAATGTGTGTTATTATTGTGTCTATCTGAATGAGTGAATGGTAGTTTTTTTTGTGTGTCTTAAATTCTCTTTTATTCCTTGTTCTTGTATCCATGAATGCATTTACAAGGTTGAATATATGAGCCACTATGGAGAGTGAATAAGTTTCAATTGTTTCTCTTCTCTGAGTGAGTGACAGGTGTGCATAACGTCTGCAAGGAGTGTGTGATCGAGTATGTTTCGACTTGAAGCTCAGGAGAGGTAGCGTGAAACGTATGTATGCAAGGAGTGAATCGACATCCGCAAGGAGTGCATGACAGAGTTTTCAAACTCATAATATCAGGAGGTGTAGTGAGACTTTATTCACATGAGAGAAAAGTGGTTAGAGAATGGTCGCAAAGAGTGTTAAATCATTCACAAAGAGAATTTGGGTTGTGGAGGAAAACCTATTGCAGGGTGCGCGTACATCAATATTTCGACTAAGTGTCGAAGAAAAAGTTCCAAAGGATGAAGAAGGCGAGGAAGCTAAGATCAAGAGAGAAAGCGATGAAAACTCTTCAAAGAGAGGAACCCCTAAGACTTTCACCAAAGTTGGTGGACAATATTTGTTCCAGATGGAGGTGAACAATTACAGATCGTCAGATCTGGGGGAACTATGCAGGAGTTAACTGTAAGGCATCTCAGTACTTCAGAGTTTTGGAAGTTTTAAGGTTTGGTGAAAGCAGAGCGGTGAATTCCGAAGCCTAAAGTCAGGAATTGATCTCAGTCATTGATCGAGAGGAAGGAATGCGGCAAAGGATTAAGGAATTCAGAATTCAGAGGTTCGTAGATGAGAGAAATAGAGTTTCGTGAAGTCGCGACACCTGAACCATAGTGGAGTCGTCAAATACGAAGAGAAAAGTGGAAGGAGTCTGGATATCCAAAGAAGAGCGCTTCGGGAAGAACCGAAAGTAGAGCTCGGGATATCCCCGAAATCCGAGTCACAAAGGGATAGACCCACGGTCATAGTCGTGGTCACTTGGGGGATAAAAAAAGGGCATGTGTGTGTGTTGAGTGTTCAAGGATTGTTGAGGGAACTAAAGAGTCAATTCGACTCAAGATTTTAAAGATCCAAGACCGGGATGTCACGTAGTCCCAAGGGTGTCTGCACAAAAATATCATAGAATACCTCATCTTTGAAAGGCTTGATGTCGTATGGCAGATGACATTGTTGGCTGACACTGAGATCCCTCCCTTGGCGAAGCCATCCAATGGTGTAGGTTTGTGGGTGCGGTGTCATTGGTAGGTCTAACTGCTTGATGACCTCTACTAAGATCAGGTTCCTCTAAATACCACTATCGACAATGAAATGAAATGGAGACCCCTTTACCCACATATGTTAGTGAAAGACGTGTTCCCCTTTGTCTAATTCTTCGGGTTTGCCTGGCTAGAATTTGGTGATAACGATAGTGGCACTGGGTTCAACATCGATAATCCACTTCCCTCCTTCTGGATTTTATTCGAAATCAGAATTGACCTATGACTCAGAAGCCTTCAGCTAGGCCATGAGTGACTGTTTGGAGCAAAATTATTCAGTGTTGTGCCAAGGGATTTTATGTTATTCACACCATTTTCTTGTGTCCTTCTTCGTCTTCTCATTACCCTTCTTGTGTTGTGGCTTGCATTGGTTGTCCTGAGAGTGGCCATTTAGTATCACTCCCTTTCTATGTGGGTTGGGGACGCCTTTTCCCTGCTTCATCTGTGATGAGTTTGCAAATCCAAAATCTCACCTCTTCTTCTTAAATTCCTGCTCAATCTTGACAGTATATCTATAAGGCGTGCCCAATGAGGTGATGTCCATAAAATCCATTTATGTTTGAATGTATCTATGAAAAAAACTGCGGTATTTGAGCACCACATGTCGCTCACAATATTTGATTCCAATATGGTGCACAAGGTATGGAAAATATTGGTGAAATCTGGTACATTCTGGTCCCTTTCTTGACACTGGGTGGTCCATCTAGTGTATTGTTCCTCGTAGCTTCCAACATAGTAATATTGTTTTTTAACGGCGTCTCGGAAGGAATCCCATGTAGGGGAAACCACAATTATTGTTGTTGGCCCTTGGTTATGGAAGGAAGCGAAGAACAAGGAAGGAAAGGTAAAAAGAGAGCTTCGCGGGAGACACAGTAACTGTCATCGATTCGAAGTGAGAAAAAGAGCAGGAAAAGATGGAGCGAAGTGCGGAAAAGCAAGCCGTTGGACGAGAAGATCAGGGATGACATATCAACAAGGAAGAAGGATTGTGGACAACTCAGCAAGCAGATAAATCCATCATTGGATGCTTTGTAGCATCGCACGATGAAGAAGGAAAGATAGGCTGGTGAAGCCCGGAAAAAGAGGGTCAAGTTGACCTAGGGTTTTAGACACCTAAGGTTTTGGTATCTAGGGTTTTGGCACCTAGGTTTCAACCTAAGGATGTCAGTGAGGGATTGTAATGTATAAATAAAGGTCAAGAGGACCTGGGTGGGGTTGGGTAGAAAGTATTGGTATGATATTGTCGTTATAGCTCTGTTTTGAAGAGAGAGGATTGTATTGTGATATCTTCAGATGTGTACGAAGGTCAAGTCCTGCAGCTGGATGCATAGGAAGGGGACAGAAAGAGAGAGAAGAAAGAAGATCTCATAGTCGAGAGCGCAGATAAGAACTGTATGCTTTTCCTTAATAAATCATAAGCACAGTTTTGTGGATGTATCCCTAGAGGGAGGGTGAACCACATATATTTGTGTCGTATGTGTGATTGATGCCTTGATATCTGTCATTGTTATATTGTTATTTGCAATCTTATGTTAGATCGGATCTATAGATGCACAGGATAGAACTAGCTGATAAGTGATATATGAATATTATATTGTTGTTGTGATAGATCCACTTGATATTCCCCTGGTTGTAGACATTTATGTCCTGCAACCCCCCTCTTTAGTTGCTTCGGGTGAGAATGCATCTGCTTCGCAGGTGCTGCCAAAAGGGCCAGTAGCTAGGGCTTGTTGGTGTGCTCTTGGAGTGAACCTTGAGTCTACCCCTATGCCAACAAATGGTTCCATTGTGGAGACAGGAATCTATGTAAGGGAATGTCAAGGTGGTTCCCATCGAAGACAGAGATTCAGAAGTGGATAGAGGATCAAGAGAGGGACTTCGTTGAAGCCCAAAACAAGAACCCTAATCTAAGTATTGAAGGTTGGCTGCAGAGGCACATTTTCACCGATATTCACGATATATTCTTTGGAGGAATCCATCAAGAGCTATAGTAGTGGTTAGCTAGGTTAGCCAATACTCAGTTCGAGATCAGATCTAGAAATCCTGTGGTCTGGACGTCGGAGTTGATTAAGAAGGTTAAGAGAGTCGACAATGTTGTATCAAGGGCTGTAGATCATTGGTTCAATAGTGCCATTGGAGGGTATATCACCGAGTTTGTTGTTGACAGAACATAATCATACATCCAGGCCGAGCGATACTTCTTCAAAGGACCCAGAGGAAAAAGTTTACAATTTTTGAAGCTAAGAATCAAGATGTTGTTGCATGAAAAGAATGTATTGAAGACACAGTAGATTGGTTGGATCCGAAAAGGCTAATTTCCAAGAATTCGGACAACAGCAACGACACAGAAGCTGGACATATGCGCAGTGGGAAAGTATTTCGAGGGGTTCACCTTGAAAACTTGTTCAAGAAAAACAACAGAGACAAGGGTTTCTACAGTGGAGAAGAGGCAAATCTTACAGACGAAGAGAATTCAGAACCCACCAGAGCATAGGAAGAGGAAGTTGAAGAACTTTTCCGAAACGAGCCAGAAACATCAAGATTTGCACAGACCTCTGAAGTAAGTAATATCAATCCATTTGTTATTTTAGAAACGCTAAGTAATCATAATAATCTGAATCACCAGAGTCCGCAGACTACTATTACTAGTAGTTCAACATCTACTCAGACAAGAAACCTAGGCAGATATATGGCAGACGAGATGAATCTCCCTATATTTAAAGGAGATGGATCTGAAGATCTTGATCAACACTGGTTCCTGTGCGAGGCTGTATGGAACATTAAAAATATTACCGATGAAGCTGTTAAAAGAAACCATTTTAGCACTACATTGAGGGATCGTGCGTTGAGATGGTACATGAAGCTTGTCCAAGGACTTGTGTAGCCTAAGCCACTAAATGAGATCAAGAACGTGCTATTTGCAGAGTTTAAAAAACCTAATTTGGACTCACGGTGTATTACTGAGCTGAAGGAGATCAAACAACAGGTAGTCGAACCTGTTTGGGAGTTCGATCAGAGATTCAAGACCCTAACAGGCCGATTAATTTTTAAGATCCCAGATGAGAAAAACAAGGAATGGTTCATCCCTGCTCTTTTACCACACATCAGAGTTCCCCTGATGCAGCAGAAGATTGCATCGTAGGCAAAAACTTTAGAGATCTCCATGAAGCTTGAATCAACACCTATGGGAGAATCTAGCTCAGGCATGAGCCAGATCTTGAGCCAACTGACTAGTTTGTCTCTACAGGTTGACGATATGAAGAAGGACAAGGGGAAGGAAAAAAGAGAAGATATCTGGTGTGTAAGATGCGGATCTGAATGTCGTGATAAAGAACATTGTCGCCTGTTTCATGAATATTTTGCCTCAGGAGTGCTGAGCCCCTTGAAGCAAGTTAACCTTCCCTGGTGCAAAGTATGCAGAAATAGACATTTCCCTAGTGAGTTCTACTATATGCAGAAGTATGTTCAGACACCCACAAACTTGTACTTCACATTCTGTAAGTCCATAGGGAACGATGATAGAGATTGTAGGGATTTTGACCTGATGCACGAAATATAAGAGACATATACAAGATCTAAGGCGAAGTACACCAAGAAGGAAACAATGCACAGTATAATTCTCCAGGAAGAGGAAGGTTCAATCCTCACGGTGGATACAGAGGCCGAGGACGAGGAGGAGGTTTGGGTCGAGGTCGAGGAAAAATAATCTGTTACAAATGTACGCATCCATGACATTTAGCGAGGGACTTCCAGAACCCTTGCACAACCTACAGTTATTGCAATTCCTTTGAGGATGTCATCGAGGAATGCCCTTTGCTACTAGCTAAGCTTCAGGAAAGACAAGGACCTCAGCAAAACCCACAAGTGCAACTGATATATGTTGAACCTCGCAGAGCATACCCTAGAGTCATTTTTATCACTCAAGGAGGCGCTGCTACAAGAGAAGATAGAACATCCCAAGGAAATACTGTAGACGACTGCGGAGTCAGGAAAGCTACAGAGAAGACCCCAACGTTCGATGCTAAGAAAGAAAGACAGATATTTGAGGAGGCAAGAAAAGAGTTCAAAGGAGATCAAGGGTCTTCATCAAATAAACAACCAAAAATCAAAGAATATGGCATGCCTTAGGCATTTGATCGCTCTGCGTTGCCAACAAAAGGAAAAGAGGTAAGCAAACTTATGGAATTTTTGTGCACTTGTGTTAAGTTGATTCAAGATAAAATCATTGTACAAGAATTACAGGATTTAATCAAGCAGTATGAGCTAGGAAAGATAGACTCCTTACTGAATAGGGAAGTACACCAAATTGGGAAAAGGAGAAGGACAAATAAATAATTACACCTGAATGCTCAAATAGGAGAATATGATATAGACTATGTGGTCCTCGACTTAGGGTCGGAGGTCAATGTCATGACGAAGCAAACCTAGGCATTGATGGGAAAAACGAAGTTGATCTATTCCCCTATCAGTATTAGAATGGCTAATTAGAAATTTGTCATCCCATTTGGACGGTTGGAACATGTCCCTATGGACATCAACGGAGTTAGAACCTTTGCATATTTTGAAGTAATTGAAATTGTTGATGACAGTTGCCCTTATCTTGCATTATTAGGAATTGATTGGGCCTTCAACAATTCTACTGTTGTTGATCTAAAGAAGAGGTGTATGACATTTGAAAGAGATGGCCTTACGTTCATTACACCTTTAGATCCAGATCAGGGTCCTCGATACACAGAGCCTATCAGAAAAGAATACCACGCGTACGAACTGAAAAACATCTACAAAGTAACAACCAAACAACAAGATTATATCAATCCTACAGTCGATGGGAATCTGAGCTGGCAAATCGAAAACACATGTTCATCAGACTCAGAAGAAGCACTGGAAAAATGGTAGAACCAGATGTATGAAGTATCTACCAGAAGATGTGGTAGACTAACCAGAGAGGTTCACTGGATCGGCACAACAGTGAGTAAATTACCCACATTTGATCGGTTGAACCCTTTAGAAAACTTCTTTTCAGAGTTTGAGACAAGTTTACCAACACAATAGAGGTTGTTGGCAATGGATGAGGCCATGAAATCCACACTAGAAAAATGTTGGGGGATGCACAAAGGAAACATCACAGACTGGACACAATGTCAAACTTTGATGACAGCGTGGTTCTCAGCACATGTAGGAAGCTGCGAAGTGAGGTACATAGGTCGAAGTTGCCCAAAGGATCATGTGTGAAGTTGTGAAGAGGCCTAGAGTGACATTCCTCGAGAACAATGGGTGCACAGATTCATTAACACGCTGGACACGATCCCTATCAACTGGTACCTTCAAGCGGAGCTATGCCTCGTCACTTCAGAATGGAAAGGTATGATACAGAATTTTATAACCACCTTTTTGTTTGACATTGAATATCCTTCAGTAGACCAAGAATTACAAATTGTGAAACATAACGTATTTAAGGAGGCATATGGCCTCCCTTTGGAGCAAGAAGAGGATGAATGGACCGCGCCATTCCATAAATTGCAAGGATGCTACAACATTAATTCCGATGAAGATGATGATCTAAGGAAGGTAAACATCACTGAGACAGAAGGCCACGGAAATATGGAAGGACCAGGAGTTGAGCTCCCATTCATAGAAAAGCCGATCAAAATAAATAAAGTCAATATTGGGATAGAGGAGACACCGAAGCTTGTCAATGTCGGAGATTATTGGGATGTTGCTACCATTGACAAGATTACAGAGTTATCGCATGAATATCAAGACTTGTTCCCGACCAAGTTCACTGATATGAAGGGAATCAAAGGGCCTATGGGTGAGATGAGAATACCTTTGAAACCATATGAGAATCCAATCAAGCAAAGACCTTACAGACTAAACCCAAAATACAAGGAAAAAGTGAAGATCAAGATCGACAGAATGATGGAAGCAAGGATTATTGAACCTGTCGAAGAGTCAGAGTTAATCATCCCTATGGTGGTACAAGACAAGAAAATAGGAGAAATCAGGATCTGTGTGGACCTCAGAAAGTTGAATGATGCCTGTCTGCATGACCCTTTCCCTACACCATTCACAGACGAAGTGTTGGATAACGTGGGAGGCCATGAAGTATATTCTTTTACAGATGGATTTTCGAGATACCATCAGATCCACATTTCCAAGGAGGACCATGATAAGACTATGTTTTCCATACAGTGGGGATCCTACCAATATACAACAATGGCATTTGGATTGAAGAATGTCATAGCCATCTTTTCCAGGGTGGTGGTCGAAGCATTCAAAGAATTTTTGCATAAATTTTTAGAAGCATACTTTGATGACTGGACTATTTTTAGTTTGTTGAAAAATCATATTGAATGTCTAAGGATAATGTTGGAAAAATGTAGGCAGTGTCAAATTGCTTTGAATTTGAAGAAATGCATCTTCTTCTCACCATTTGGAGTCTTATTAGGTCATATTGTATGCAAGCAGGGATTGTCGGTTGACCCCTCTAAAATTTCAATTATAGTTGATCTTCCACCTCCTACTTTAGTCAAACAACTGTGCACTGCACTGGGCCATACTGAATATTACAGGAAATTTATCAAAGGATATGCCCAAATTACAGCACCAATGGAGAAGCAACCGAAGAAGGACTGCCAGTATGAGTGGACAGATGAATGTCAGTAGAGCTTCAACACACTAAAATAGAAGATAGTTACAACGCCCATTCTGGATTTTCCAGATTGGAGCAAAGAATTCCATGTGCATGTCGATGCATCTTCTATTGCATTAGGAGAAGTATTGGCACAACCTGGAGAAAAGGACATTGATCATCCATTAGCATTTTCCAGCAGAAAGCTATCCACAGCTGAAGTCAATTACACCACTACAGAGAGAGAGGTACTAGCCATGGTGTATGCACTACAAACATTATGCCACTACTTGTTGGGAGGACACCTTAAAATGTTTATTGATCACTCTGCATTGAAATACCTAGTCATCAAGCCAGTGTTGGGGGGGCGAATATGCAGATGGCTTCTGTCGTTTCAAGAATATGATTTTGAGATCATAGTTAAGCCAGGAAGAATGAACAAGGGCCCAGACCACTTATCAAGGTTGGACCATGGCGAAGAACCTACCAGTTTGGAGGATACATTACCGGATGCATAGCTTCTTTCCATTAGAAATATGTTGGAAATATTAATACAACTGAGAGGGGGGGGGGTGAATCAGTTGTATATAAGCTTAAACAATTTTACACCTTCTTAACAATTATTAATATTTCTTCATGTGTTACCAAGC
>SNQJ01S0000472.1:5294-16226 GCA_010110895.2 Picea sitchensis | reverse complement strand
AAGTTAGTTGAAGGGATAACCCCTGGATACTCACCTAGCGTCAGAGATATTTCTGTGGATTTATTCGTATTTGGGGATCTTGCTAGTACCCATACCTCTATGAGAGGCAGTTCTTTCAAGGTTTTGGGCTTTACTACCCTGCCCCTATGGTGATCCGGACTTACGACTGCTCGCTTGTGCATCAATTATACAATGGTTTATTAGTTGCTTGAATTAGGTATCTCATAGGTTACTTGCAAGGGTTATTCTGCTTGTACCCTGGGACAGATAGGGGTCGGACAACACACAAACTTTATGTAGGATTACTTCTCCGAGGGGATCTGACCGACTGGTTTTTAAGCCAACAAGGTTCCCTATAACTGATTTTGTTACCTCCAAAATTTAGCGGGGAGTCTCAGGTCCCTCTTGGACGAGACATACCTTCTTTAGCGAGGGAGGCCACTCAGCCACTTTAGCCCATTTGCATGCATATTGGTCGTTCGAATTTTTGGTATGCTCTTTGACTACTAGTTGGACTTAGAAGTTTATTTTGGGTTTCATCATTATGAACAATGGAGTTTATTTTTCTCCCTCATTCACTGCTACCCACCCCATGATGCCTACTCATTTCATGGGGACGAACCCTTCCGCTTTTTTCAACGGTATGCAAAACTACAACACTTGGTTCACACCTTGGGTCTCTAGTCATTTTTCTATTGATATGCCTTCCCCCATGCAATCCTCTCCCTGGCCCACATATATGAATCTTAGCATTGGAACCGGGGGCACCATGGATCTGATGCCTACTTCTTCGTTTGATATGAGTCGTGTCCCCATGGGAGGTTGGAACCTTCCCCTTTATGGATTCAATACTAGATATGCTCTTTCAGGAGCTAGTACTCAGATGGGTGCTTATCCCACTTATTAAACCCCACCCATGTATATTTCGTCCTCCATGTTAGTTCCTTTGAACACTTTTTCCATGAGATGTCCCCAAGTACCCCCAGGTCTTTCATATGGGGAGAATCAATTTTACGGTTCAGGCTACCCTCTTTATGGGACCCCTTCACAAGGGGGAAACATATATCCTCACTCGAATAATTATTATCCTACCTCAGTCTCTTCGCAGAACTTGGTGACGATGCCCGTCCAAACCTCTTCAAACCATTTTGGCGTAAACCACCACTTTTCTGGGCTGGGACAAGGGGGTACACTAGGATCCTTTTCGGCCTGCAATTTTTCAGAATCAATCTTTCCCCGAACCTTGGAATCAAATGCCACAATCTATTGCTAGCCCAGTCACTGTCAGTCATACTGGTGCTCCATCACCAACCTCTGCCAGTCATGTCGGAGATGGGTTGACTTTTTCTAAAAATTATGTCGACAACTTTCCCCCAACCTATGTCAATTATGTTGGGGGCACCATCCTTTTTACCCCAAATCATAGTTGTGTCACGTCTCCAGCCTCTATTCATCATACAGGAGATGACTTTATTTCCCCTGCTAGTCATATTGAGAAGCCTAGATGTCTCAGACCTAAGCCTAAATTCCTTTGCAGGACTTGTGAAGGAAGTCACCTTACTCATTTGTTCCCAGCTACTGCCAGGATACTAGAAGTGTGGGGCTCACCCAAGAGCCCCTCAAATTTTGAGGTATCCGTGGTTTCTCCTCACACCACTTCTCCTTTGATCATCTCAGTGGTTCCACCGACGCAATCTTCTCCCGACCTCACTCCCTTTGTCAAGGGTGAAGTGTCTATTTTCCCCATTACTATGCATCCTCTTCAACCTATAATTGAAGAAGTGGACAGACCAGTGCAATCTTTGGTCAACCCTACTCTCCTTGAATAGAGTGATTCACCTTTCAGTCATGTCATCAACATTCCAAATCCTCCCCCTTCTGAATGAGAGAGATTTTATTCTCCCCCAAATTCTCTCCCTCCAAGTCCTGACGAAGTTCCCTTCAATTGGGATGACATGATGGGGCATCTCATACCCCCACCTATGTATTTTCCTTTAAGAGACATTATTCGAACCATCACGGAGACTGTATCCTCCATTAACACTTCATCCTCCTCGACTTGGAGAACTGTGGGTTTTCCTAATCTTTTGTCAGCTATCCGTGGGATACTAATTTTCCACAGAAGACTGATATGGGAGCCTTGGCCTCCCCCTTTATATGTTGATTAATACAACAAAACGAGTTTTAGTTAATCTCTTTTCCGAATTGTCTAAAAACCGAAAAATATTGCCGAGTGATTTGTCCCTTTCACACTCGTTAAATTGGATTTGAAAGGTCACGAGTCTTAGTTAAGCTCTTTTCCGACTTGTTATCAAAAATATAAAATATTTCCAAGCGAACTTGTCTTTTTCACACTCATAAAATTAGATTTGAAAAGACGTCTATTTGGCACAAGTTTACCCCTTTTTCACACCAAGTAGACTACAAGACATAAAAAAGGATATTTTTTGGCATTAAGTTGTGATTGCATCTCATGCCCTCGCTTGAAGTATTGAGCCTTTAGCTGGTTCTCGCTTTGCGTTATAAACCGTTGCCTAAGCAGTTTTTGCATGCTCAACCAAGAAGAGCCTTGTTTATATCCTTTGCAATTTGACACCCTATACCCTGGAGGGAACATCACCCCGAGTTTCCATCTCCCACTTAAATTTCCTTGCATTGAGGATAGGTACGTTCCACTGTGGGAACTACTTTTGCTTACTTGTGACACTCGTTTCCTCCTTTGTATCATAAAATTCATTTGTTATGAAAAAACAAAAAAACTATGGGCTGGAAGGGAGCACTATATTATAATTGGCAGCAGTTGTTTTGCCTTTGAACAGAGCACAAAGTTATTGAGTCCTTGCATCATCATAATTTTGGGTTTAGCATGGCCTTAGGAAGCTGATCTCATTACAAAGTTTTCTCTATCGGTTGGTTACTCTTCCAGTCCCTATAGAGAACGTTATTGATGCCTCCTGCATCTAATAGTCACACTGTTAAGTATATGTTGTCGGATTCCACCATATGTCTCATGCTCTTGTTCAAAGGAAGTCTATCAATCTGTGTCGGCCACTCCTCATAAATCTTGACTTTGCGTGTCAGACATAGCCTCAGTTTGTCTTAGAATCACATGATACTATGGTCTTATCATGCACCCTGGCCCTAATTTCATCATTGGTAGGTCACCTTGAACCCAACAATCGACATATCATCATTGGTCGTTGACTAGGTGGTTTCCCTTATGTTCGATGGCAATACATCTATTCACACTTTGGGATTCTTGTAGTGTCTTGGATGCCATTAGCCCTATTGTTGGTTTCCTAACCTTTATCAGTAGTTTTCATCATTGGCTGCTATTCATAGGGTCTTTTTCGTGTATCACTTTCATTTGGCACATGAAAAAGACACACATGGTCATTGGTTCGTGAACATGTTCTTCATCCGATCTCCACCAAATCATGAAGCTCCTTCTTTGCTCCTCGTGTTGATTGATGATAGATGCCTTAATGATCTCCTCTCGGTGGGTCTCTTTCCATCGACTTCAGCTCATTTATTCTGGATACGGGAACTAGAGTTTTATGAGTACCTTGAGGCTTGCAGTCATTAGTGGCAGGATCTCTCGCCATTGATAGATGGGAAGACATCAATGTCTCCTGATTAATGGATTTCTCAAGTGTTCGACACGAACTCCTTTATTCACACTTGTAGGAATGTACTTGGTGCCTTTATACCTACTTTCATTATTGGTAGGTTGTCTCATGTTTGTTAACGATATACCTCAATGACTGGTAATCAAACGATGTCTCGTTATGTTCGACCTCAACTCCTGCATTCACATAATGTAGACTTGCACCCTTGGCGGATAGTGTAGAAGACTTGAAGACATCACTATATGGCCACAAATTTCCTGAGCTGTTGCTTCCCTTTCATTGGACCAACATCTATTCGACTTCAGTGATCATGGGAGATCATATTGTACTCCATAATATACAGATATCTTCATATTGATTTTGAGACTAGTTTCACTGGGCCTTGTTCATGACTATGACAAATTTTGGCATATAACCGCATTTGTATTTTCCTATTCATGGCCATGAACACTTGTTTGGTATATTTTCCACATGGATCTGCATTGTATTCTTGGAAGCCATGTATGCAAAGTCAGTACAGAATGTAATGAGAAATTGAGTTCGTCCAGCTGGTTCTCTACCACTCCACTTCTGGGTTATTTATAATGTATTTCGACCATCACAGATACTCCTCTGATCTCACACATTAGGGGGCATCTGTTATAGCAAGATTTTCCTCACCATTGCTATCTTGCACAAAGGTCATTTTTCCATTTCCCTATGCAGACTTATCATCCCTTTTTGATGAATCCACAACAAAAAATACACATTTTTCCACATATACGCTCCATATCTTCTATACAAGATGCGTATATGCTGGCTTCTCCACTACAGCCTGCGTACATCGGGATTTGTGCCATAAAATACAAAAATGAAGTCAGGTTTCCATGTAACGACAAGAGATCTCTGATCCTTGGCCTTCCATATACTGGAAACATTTCAACTAGGACCTTCGGTTGCATTCTGAAGGCTATAAAAACACAATTCCCAGCTATGGAAAAGAGGAGAAAGCATTCAAATTTGAGAGCAAGGTTACTATGGAGAAATTACTTCATATTGAGTCTGCATCCCTTTGTCCCTCAAGTATGAACATAGTGTTCATCCCCCAATCTCTTTCCCTATTGTTGAGATAACCTCATTGTCTCTCTCCTATGAGCTTGCCTTTGGTGGAGGATTGAAGTGGTGGAGGCCTAGTTGGAAGGAAATTGGTTTCTTGGTTTCGAACTGTGCTGACACAAAAGTATGTAATGTTGTCACTTCTGTTGATCAATTATTAATAGAAATACTCCTTTCCCATCCTATTGGTATCTTGCAAATATATGATTATTATCCATGGGCATGTTTGTAATGTTTATTAATGGATTATGTTATCTGATGTGCTAACCCCTTTATATCATCACTATGTACTTTATCTACTTGTTTGTTGGGAACTTATTGCAGGTATAAAGATTTGGGTCAAAGTGCTCAACACTGGAACATCATCAAACGTTGGATCGAGGTAGGCCTCTTTCTTATCTTGCACATTAGTTTATATAGAATATGTTGGAATTGAGTTGATTTTTGTAGTCATACATGTCTGTTGTGGTTTACCCTTGGCCATAGAGAGTTTTTCTCTCGTAACAGTAATTACTCTACAATCCCTCGCTCTTTCACTCTTCATTCATCGTCGATTTTGGTCGTTTGTGTTGTTAGAGGTTGAAACAAAGAGGTATGATATCTGTTGGTTAAAACCCTCATTCCTAGTAGTTTGGTAAGGAACATGGTCACCCATAATTGGTATTAAAAGCTTTATGGTGCAAAGGTATGGAATTTTAGTTGGTTTCACATCTTCTACAACAAGTTTGTCACTAAAATGATTAAATTTGTCTATGGTTAGACATCTTCCTGTGCATGAATGTTTTCTCTTTCCCTTCTCTGTCATTCCTTGAGAAAGAAAATGAAAAAAATATTTTATTATAGAAGATTGATAACATTCTCGTTTTCCTCCTCCATTCTTGCACTTTCCATTTTAGTTTACAATGAAAATAAAATATTCTTGACATCCCTGTTTACCTACGACTGAGATTTGAACTTGAGCTCTCTATATTTGTTTAGTTATTTGGGTCATGTAGAGAAATACCAATTTGGTTGTGGTGTTTTGGATGTTTTTGGATTTGTATTTGAACTCTATTACAAAAGACAATCATATTTTTTTGTAATGGTTCAGACCCAAAATGATATATTTGTATCGGGAAGTGTACAAGACTTCAGTTGTCGGGCCTGCATGAATCAATTTTCTCTTTTCCTATAAAAATGAAGTATAAATTGAACCACTCATCAAAAAAAGGACACTCACATCGGGTCTTCTATTTTAATCATTGAGCATGGTTATTTTTGTCTCAACGACCAGATTCGATGATTGGTTTTGGGAGTTGTAGAGTTTACATATAACTAGTATTTCAATGCTCTACCTCACTCCTGCATCCATTGGGTTTATGAAAAGTGTCGATTTTTGAAACCCTAGCCTGATATTAAAAGTCCTAGCTTGGATTGTTTGAGCCATGCGAACTTATCCTCTTTATCATTTTTATTGCCAACATCTTGTGGCATATAATTGCAAGTTCTTTTTTAAAATGGTTTATTTGTTAACGACTTCATTTCAAGCTTGAAGTCATGCATCGAAGTTATAGGTTTCAAGTTCTTATTTATAAATAATGGATTATGAGATTCAAACCCTACTTTTCAAACTTATATATACGATGTAGTATAATCAATCTCTGGTTATTCTTTGGATAATTCATGACCTATTGAGATTTTTATCAATGTATCTCCTTATGGATTAAACGGTGATATGGTTGATCTTTCTTTTGTTTTCATAACTATTGACATCGTTTGCATCCGGTATTTACAAATGGTTATTTGAAGGATATTGTGACTCATTTTTAATAAACATACAATATGGCTTTACTACTATTTAAGACTCATTGTTGAAGCCTTACACACATATTTTTTATAATTAAGTTTACATATGGATATGGTTAAGTGAGCATGCATATGGTTGTTAGTTTGCATTTGATGGAAATAAGTGATGAAAAGTATAAGGATGATTACATATACTCATTAACCCTTCATTGATTTCATTTTATGCAAATTATCCCCTCTAATCCCATTCATTTATTTCCTATACTCATATGTGCCATGTCTATGTAATTAAAATGAAATATTTGGATATATAATCAAAAGGAAAGTTTTTGTTATGACAACTATGAAATATAACCTGGATACATTTATGGAATGGTTGGTTCTCGGTTTTAATTCAAACAAAAACAATGGAAATGGAAACATGATAAAAGAAAAGAGTTTAAAGATATAATAGAGGATTCATATATTATTCTAGTTGATTGGTAAACACTTATTGATATAGATTGAAATAAATATGGGAATTCTTCTTTTGGAAGTAATGATCAACATGTATGGTTTACATATTTTGATGTTGTTTATTTGATGTGATGGTTGGATGATGTATTTCTATCCCTATTTCATTTTCCTTTTTCATATCCCATTTTTTTCATGGTAGTGTTGTTTTAGATCCAGTATAATCGTTTAAGACGAATTGTATTAAATATTTATCTTACTATTATTCTATATTTTTGCTAATTGAATTTTCATGGTTATAGATGAGATTCTTTAGTAGAGGAAGAAGCGGAGGTGGAAATAGAGGAAGAAGAGGTCGAGGGCCTAACACCTTTTGGCGTCCCGGGGGACATAAAAACTAAGGTTCTCTATTCATTTTGATGCTAACTCTGAAGAGTTCCAACAACTAATCCAAACAAGTAACTTGAACCTTGGTGGTCAACAAGACTTGCCACAACCCCAAGTAGCCCTAAATTATATATTGAAACCTCACCGTGGTATTGTAAATATCCCATATTTTGCTACAAAGCCTCATGTTGATGGATGGGATAATTGATCTGCTAATCCTTCTTCAAGTGAAAATCAATGGCCTATACCCCCTCCTCCACCACTAGTTCATGATAATGTTATTTCTAGTGCATCTATTCCTTTACCTCCAATTCAATCATTGTTATATGTTCATACAACTACTACACATGAGTCAATACCTTTTCCTCCTCCTCCTCCAAAAGATAAAAAACTACTCTACAATTCTCTCAAACTAACAAAGGCAAGCAACATGTTGCTTCTGTCAGCATGGAAAACTCTTCTTCGTTTGATCATTCAAGGATAAAATCAACAGGTAGTTGGAAGTTAAGTTTACATGAAGAGCATATTAAAATTTCCCAACTAGAAGAAAAGAAGTCACAATATGAGGATTTTATTAAAGAAAGAAGTGAATTTTTCAGAAAGAAGTTTCTTGAATTGTTTTAATTATGTTTAAACATATTTTGACTATGACACTTTTGAGGACATATGGTAGAACCATGATATTTATTTTTGAAACTTTTAATAAATATCAGGTTACGTTTATGGGAGACACAAGTGTTTTATTCCATGGTATATTTTTAATGCATATTTATGATAAATTATATGATGTTGATTATGTTATTTGGTGTATTATGGAGCGACAAGGAAAAGGTATTTTTATTTTTGAATTAAAGAGATGCATGAAAGAGGGGGACCCCACCTATTTAGTTATTATTTATTTATTATCCTTAGCAATAAATATATTGTCCTAATTATTAACTAAATTTATTTAACTTAGTAAACTAAAAGTAGTTTAACTACTTGAGGAACTACCTTTTGGAGAATAAAAATATGAAGCAAAGCACAAAGAGGATAAGAGGGTTTAGAGAGAAACACTTTTAATAAGGTTTTGTTTTGTTTCATATTGAGATTTTTGAATTACATCTTCTCATTTTCTGAGTTTCTTAAAAAGGGTTAATCCTCTTGTTGATAGCAGGATATTTCTAAAGTTGGCAAAGAAGAAAGGACTACGAAGAATTGATATTTGACATGCTTCAGAAGGCCATTCAATTCTCTTCATAGTCTATGTAGTGTTACTAGAATTTATGAATTAAGTTTCAGGTCTGATTATGACTATTTTTCACAGTCAAGACTTGGTGGGCTTGTGACTTGGTTGATCCAATGTATTTAGTCTTGGTATTTTTCTTTCAGACACTAGTTGTCTATGTATGATGTTGAATTCCATCTTAGAATTATAAGTCTGATCTTGGTCCTTACCCTCGCAGGGGTTTGAAAAGGGGCATTATTTTTTTTCTCAATTGAGACTTATGTATTTCATATTTTCAGATTGTTATATTCTTTACTCCATTCATTTGAATTCTTGTAATCATTTTCATATAAATGTTTTACACTTTTTTAGTTGAAACACATAACTTCAAAATAACATCAGGTCAAAGAAAATATTTCTCAAGGGATGATTGATATTTTTGCAAGGCTATAAACCTAGGACAACATTCTTGCCTATCTTACCTTAGCCTAGTAATATTAGAAAATGCTTGAGTCAGAACTTTCCATTCCTTTCCTCAACATTTATTTGGAAAAAATATTGGGGAACAAACCACTCAATGGTTCTTGTCCAGTTTTCTATTTAATGCTCATATTTATTTTTAGAAACAATGTATTTTCTGACATTGCCTAATCATGAATAGACCGATTTTTTATTTAATTACCATCATGTCCATGGTTGGTTGTCCTATTTTTGAATTTTACCCATGGCAATCTTCTCACGATCACGTTAACAAATTCATTTAGTTTTTTCACTCTCTAGGGGTCTAATATGTTTATACTTCTTCTGACATATTTCCTCTTTATATTAATGGAAAAGAAAGAGATTGGTATATATTCATATCACCTAATCCTACTTTGGTGGGAAAAATGATTTTTACAAAGTTCATTATTGACTTTCCTTCTCTGTCCATTTCCCAACACTTTGAATTTTTTCCTGATATTCCTCGTATCTCCCCTCGATGTAATTTTTGCAGTGTCCCTCATGCTTAATTAACTTGTAGATTATTCTTATATTCTAAGCATGCATACCATATGAACCCCTATCTCTTCTTAAGTATCCAACAAAATAATTATGCATTTCATGATTCTTTATAAAAACTTCAAGGGTGTGTAAGAAATATTTCTCATATGAATATACCCATGCTCTCATTGACCATGCATACCCTTTTGATGCCTTCCCATTTGATGAATATATTCTATAAATTCATTCTAAAAAAAAACATATTTTATTCGAAGAAACATTCTTCAAGGAAGAATCTTGGGAGGAACTCAATCTAGACTTACATGACATTGTCCCTCATATCCCCCTTTCTAATGATCATTTTGAAGAAAATGAGAAAAATAATTTAGGGGATGATATAACATCACGTGACTTTTATTTTGAGGACATGGTAGAAGACATTTTTTATAATACACGCCAGCCTAAAATCATTTCTTGGCCAAATGAAAACGGCCATGAAGAGATTCAAATCGAGTGTTTATACCTTAATCATGAATGTAATCCACAAGCTTCAACTCTTATTTTGAAGATGATTTGGTCGATCAACCCTTTGGTTCTTATTCCTTCCTAATATATGACAACCACTTGGTTGATAAACATGAATTTAGAGAATGGGAAGATTTAGTACCAATTTATGATGAGTATTCAGACGAAGAGAATGAAGTTACAATTCATGTATAAAGAGGGGATTCATGAATTTTCCTTGGAAATAAGTGAGAAACCCTTTTACAACTTGAGAGAACTGAGACACTCTTTAAATTCTACTTGAAAGTGGATCCAATCATGGGTTTGGCCTGCTTCCTTTACTTTTTTAATTCTAACCATATTTTCGGCATGCCCAAGATTGGGAAGGAAATTGATAACAACTCTTTCCATTTTCACAATGTAGATCCCATCGAAATATTCTATTATTGAAAGATGATTACCCTTGATATTAATAGAGAGATAAGTTTTCTTCCTTTTCCTTTTAGTCATTATTTCATCTACCGTCCTGGATTTGAACCCAAAACCTCCATTCTATGTAACCCGAATGAGTATGATCATTTTAAAATGATGGTAAGGTATTTCATGACAATATTATTGGGTGGAATCTTTTACAAGATGGTAATTAATTCTTCTAGATTTTGACTAGTCCCAAACATGCACTATATGAATTAGTAGGTAAATATTATTCACCTAATTCCCTCCAAATCATGGATCTCGCATGTGAACTTAAGGATGCATTCCTCTATGCCAAGCTTCACCCTATTTGAATTTTCAATGACTGGTCATCCTTCTCTTTGTGTGTGTGTGTGTGTGTGTGTGTGTGTGTGTGTGTGTGTGTGTGTGTGAGAGAGAGAGAGAGAGAGAGAGAGA
>SNQJ01S0000471.1:218665-235855 GCA_010110895.2 Picea sitchensis | reverse complement strand
TCATCTTCAAAAATTCATTTCTCCTCAACCATGAGGATCCACGTGACGTGCCACATACCACCGGAAACAACATGATGTATACTATCCATCCATGGGTGTTGTATTTGCATGTGCATTTTCCTTCATGTCCAAATAACTTCATCGATCTTGTGGTCCAAAACCCATGACTAGGGTTGACATCAATGACAACAACCAATCTTCCAACAGTTTATTTGGTAAGATATTGAAAGTGCATGTTTAGCAATTAAGATTAGAAAAAATATATATTAATTCACAAGTTAATTGAATTTTCACTTATTTATGTTACAAGCACAAGCCTAATATTCATAGCTCTAATAGATAATCATTTAAACGTGATTTTGAGAGTATACATCTTGCAACCTGGACAAAAGATGGTTCTTACAATTCTATTCTTGTCAATGCAAAGAATGGAGAGTCTCCTAGTAGTATATTGGTATACAATGTTGTGGTTAGAAACCTAACATATGAGGAAAAATATTTGAAAGGAGAGATGGTTAACATTTATCAAAAACCACAAGCATTAATTAATTATCTTATAGATACATTTTCAAATGAAGGAGAATGGGTTTTGGATTTGTTCTCGGGTTCAGGTAAGAATTATGATCTAATATTTATGAAATCATACTTCAATCTTATATTATTTTTAATTTATGTCTTTTTACAGTATCTAAATTTATTATTTATTTTGTATTTGGTGATTAGGTACAACATTAGCGTGTTTCCTACAGAAAGGAAGGAATTGCATAGCCATTGAAAGTGGCCCAATGCAGTGCAGTTTTATTCAACAAAGAATTAATGTTATTCCAACTCTTCCAGATGAAAAGAAAGAAGTTGGCTTGAGGAAATGAGATTTTAGTGAATCAAAGGTGGAAAAATTATCAAAGAAACCTCAAGTACCATTAGGAGGAATGATTGGAAATGATCACTTTGGAGAACTTGCAAATATCAAAGAACCAATGGAAGAACAAAATGACACAATGGAAGCACAAAATGACATCGAAGAAGATGATAATGTGTATGTTGAGAATGTTGAATTTGGGATATATGATATTGTTGATTAGTTTAAAGATGTCTTTGAAGATGATGCTCAATTTTCCAAATTTTTGATGAGCTATAACTGTAATGTTTTGACTTTCAGATTTTAAAATAAGAATAAAGGTGTATCTATTGTTTTTTTGTGATGAATCTTTTCATTATTTTTTTTTTCTTTTTATTTGTATGTGAATCACTATACATTGGAAAATTTTATTAAATGTTGTCATTTTTTACTTCAAATGTATAAAAATATGAAAGAAAATTATATTTTTTTATAAAATTTTGACTTTTTTTGTTCAATTATGTCCATAAAAATGTTTTATTTGACATATTATTTTAAGGAATATGTACCAAAATGTATAGGTTTTTTAATTATATATGGCTATAAAATGTGTGTGTTTTTGCTAAATATTCAAAAATAGTGTTATTTAACGACAATATTTTTTGATGTATTGAAGTAAAGCTAAACAATGTGTTAAAAATGATGTTTTTCGGTATATTTAAAAAGTATGGAACAATAAATTAATTAAGGAGACAAAATTGTATGAAAAATCGTAACTTCAAAAAAGTAAATGGTAAAAAATATTTTTAAGATTGAAAGAAGAGTGAAAATTTGACTAAAAACATCATGAATAATTAAAAAAAAAATTGAAAAAAATGAAAATAGATGAAAAATAAGCATTTAAAAAAATAATGTGAAAACATTGTGGATCGAAAATTTTAAAATATCAAAAGACCACCTAAAAATGAAAGGGGGGGTTCTACCAGTAGCACCATTTTTTAAAAACGGGGTAAAAAATTGGATCCCCCAAAAAACGAGAACTTTGTAGAGTTCCCGTTAAGTTGGTAACTATGTTCCAACAGTAAATATATCAATTGAAGGAATTCTCCAAGAGGAAGAGGTTGTCGCCCCACAAGAACTTGTAGCAGAATAAGTTGTTGTAGAAATGGTCTTTCCTCAAAACTTCATGAAGATATCTCAAAACCAAAAGGAAATTTTGTTTATAGTCCTTGGTACAGATTCTCAAAGATGTTTCTCTCTTTTTATGGAAATTTGTGAAGAAACTACTATAGAAAATCATATACTTGCTACAAAGTTCACAAACTTTTTAGGTAAGTGCAAGTATGCTTCTTCTTTCTCTTTGTTTGTGAGATTCATTGAATACTCTAGATTTGTATTTGGAAAACCACTTAAGCCTCTTTTCTTTTCTATCATACTTCCTTACCATTTCTTATTTTTCTGAGGATGGAAAAAGTCTTCAATTTGGGGGAGAGGGATACCATCACCTTTACCTTCTAGGGTCATGCCAACATTTTTCATGTCCATACCATCCCTATCCTTGTCAATCTAAAACCTTCACCACTCCATCTGAACCATGACATCATCTTACTCCACTTCCATAATTTAAATCCATTACAACACCTCCCTAAATGTCCCAAAATGAGAAGGAATAAAATATGTTCAAGGAAGGACATTAATGCTGCTACATCAACCGTAAATGATGTTACACAAGAACCAACATCAAGAAATMATATTTAGAGAAAAAGTATTTGACACAATGATGTGGTTGGTTGTTTTGGTTTGTGTGGGCCCAACGTCTTAGCAAAGAGGTGCARAGGAAGTTCTACTAAAAAATGGTATTGGGCTAAGAAGAAAGMTTTCAAACATTCCTTTATTTATTTGTGCATGTTTTCTTCCAACATGAAAATTTGTGGATGTTTATTCACATTGGTTCTTATGAGTTAATAGTGGTCTTGAAAATGTCTTGATATTATTGAAGTTAATCAACATATTGAGTCTAGCCAACTCAATATGAAGTATAGTTTTTTTGTTAGAATTGGCTACTATAACGAATCACAGGTGAGAGAATAAGAAAAATCCAAGACAACAATTTGGCAGTGACACTGAAGATCCAAAATTCGAAGACAAAAATGAAGACACTAAATATGTAGACAATATAAGGTATTGTTGTTGTCACATAAGAACCAACAACATGAGTGAAAAAAAGAAAAAGAAAAGAAAAGAAAAAAAATGGCCTTGTTGTTTCTCCAAAAGAACCAACAGCAGAAAAAGAAGTATCTGATGTGGGAAAGCCAAGGAAATGAACATGCTACCCCACAAGAACCATCAAGCAAAAATCAAGCTGAGACTCATTAGAGGATACATTACATATGGTATGAGGATTGCAAATCATTTCTTACATGTTGTGTACATTTTACAAAGGAACTTGTTGGGTTGTGAAATTCATAGTTCAAAGAAATGTTGTGCACTACATATAATTCCATGTTAATAGATTATTCAAGAATCAATTATGTTACCAACCTATTAATTGGCATCCACAACTAAAAATATTAGAACATCCATGTTCCATACCTCCTTATGGCATGTTTTGCTGAGAAATAGGTCATTTATTAGTTGTTGGAGATCCATCAAGTTGATACAGATTGCCTCTTGTAG
This sequence comes from Picea sitchensis, assembly GCA_010110895.2. Classification (NCBI taxonomy): domain Eukaryota; kingdom Viridiplantae; phylum Streptophyta; class Pinopsida; order Pinales; family Pinaceae; genus Picea; species Picea sitchensis. Next base: position 232,341 of record SNQJ01S0000471.1, on the reverse strand, counting down.
GGTGGTCCATGGAAACTTAGACCAAAAAAAATACTTTGGGAATATGCAGACCAACAAATAGACCTAATTGGCAACAAAGTCACCATTATAGTCTTGCTTCCACTTACCCTATTTTCTTGTGCAAATTTGAAGGAGATATCATGACTTGATCTATGCTTCGAAGGGGAGCCATTACAATGAGAAAAAATTTGATTGGTATGCATCGAAAAAAGAGGAGAATCATTCAGTGTGTGTCCTTACAGCTTGGTTTTTATGAAGCAACAGGGTTGCATGAGGGCATGCAACATATTCTGTTTGGGGGAGGTGATGAGCCAAAAAATTACCATCATTTGACATATTTTCCTTCTTTTTAATCCTTGATCGTTTACCTATAACCATGTCTTATCCATTTTAATTCTCATATGCGGGATTTAGGCTCAAGGTGATTTTCCAATTTCATTTCTTAATATTTCATTGGATTTATGATTAACATTAGGGGAAGTAGCATGTTCTGTATTTACTTTTGAAGTAAAAACTCATGTGTGAACAATTTGTTACAGGTTTTTTCTTTAAAGGTTCATATGTTATTCATCTCGGGGTCATTGCACATCCATTGCCACAGATTTAAAGTCATTGGTAGTTGATACAATTGTGGAGTTCCCATATTTTCAAATCAGCCTACTACAGAATCAAGCTTGTAGAAACTTGCTACAAAATTAGGCATATATCAACTTAGAATATATATCAACAAGAAATGGAAATAATGTATTTCTAATAGAAGCCACAAGTCTATAAGGTAGCAATACTCGACATATTAAAAGAATTAATAGCTTCAACAATGAAGATATATCAAAATTAACAGATTAAATCAACATACTCAGCATATAAAGGCATGAAGGTGTTAACATAAATCAACATACCCAACGTAAATATAAATCAAGGGAAATTAATATACTTATATGTCCAACATATGCCACGAGCCTACAAGGCTGCAACATTCAGCATAAAAATTAATTCAAGGAATTATACCTTCATCAAGGTTCCAACCGTGAGCATAAATATATACCTTCAACATATGTGTATAAACCACAAGGTCTATCACTCAATACGTGCTAAATTCCTAGGATAAGATACAACACTCTTGCATAAAACTTTTTTACCAACTCATCCATCATTTAAGTGAAATTCGTGGAAACTGGGAGGTAGATGATTTTTCAATTGGATTATATGTAACAACACATACTTGGGAAAATCAACAGACAATAGAAGTTCCATTTGTTTATCCTAATTTGCAGCATAATAGGGATTGGTCGCTCCATATTTGGAGCAACCAAATTCCCTCATATTGTATATATACTAGTGTGCTAGCACCTATGACATGAGTAGTGATACAAGTGTGTGTGTTCTCATATTGATATAGCTTGTAAGAGCCGAGAGCTCCATTTTCAAACTTTGATTTAATAGAAATATTATTTTTCATGCTTTGGAGTGTAATCCGATTTCTCATAGGTGACTTAGTGGTTGTAAGCACATACCTACCTTTGATCTAGGGCCCACTCACAGGTATGGCTCTGTCATTTTATTTTCTGCATATATAGATATTAAATACTAATTTTCAGATATTTGTTAGTTCATGTTATTTTCATTCTGTTTGATTTTTATGTTGTAGCATCCCATAGGATGCATAATGACCACCTGTGTTAAGCTGCAGAATGATGAGTAGAATATTCTAGGACTTGTATTTATGTGGTTTATTGATTTCCTTATCAGTATTTACATGTATTAACATTATATGCCAAAATTGGATATGCATCCTTTATCTGTAGCAGTGTTTCGAACATCATTAACAAAACTATGATTTGGGGAATTCTATGGTCTGCTAAGTCTAGTTCTGGTATACTAATTAAGAATAGTTTTACTTCTATTATTCTAGTGTGTGAGTTAAAGTAGGTTAGATATATTCCTTTGCTTTAATTATGTGTGCTATGGAATCACTTTACTTGTGACCCCACTAGGTGAACATGCCTGTGGTTATGATATTTCAGAGATCTTACCCCAAGAGGTACCACCAGATGGGTTGGGGTTTGAAAGCACTGTGGCTCCATATTTTATGCTTTCCATTTCTTTTTATGTGTGACTTAGTTTTATATTTATTTTGGGTAATTTGCATAACATGGTAAAAGTCCCCTTTCTGTGTATATTTCACTGAGTGTCTCATAAGTACAAACTAAACCCCAGGTTGACAAATTAAGTGAAAGAGTATAAAGTGACACCAAAAAATTGGGAATCATATTTATACCTCGTCAATGAACCATTAAATCTATTCAAATATTGAAGAGAACATATTTCTATATGTCTCGATGAACCATTGAAGCTCTTTAGAAGAACATCTTCCAATTTTCCTAAATGAACCATCGGGACTCTTTGAAAGATCGAAGGGAACATATTTTCATATGCCTCAGTGAACCATTAAGAATACTCAAATATCAAAGAGAACATATTTCTATATGCCCCGATGAACCATTGAGGCTCTTCTAAAGAACATCTTTCAATATTCCCTGATGAGCCATTGGGGCTCTTTTAAAGATCAAAGGAAACAAATTTTGATATTCCCTAATGAACCATCAAGGCTCTTCAAAAAAACATATTCCAATATGTGATAATGAACCATTGGGTCTCTTTGAATGATCAAAGGGAACATAGTTCAATATGCCCCAATGAACCACCAAGGCTCTTTGAAAGATCAAAAGGAAACATCTATCAATATGCCCTGATGAACCATCAAGGATCTTCTAAAAAACATCTTTTGATATTCCTTGATGAATCATTGGGGCTCTTCAAAAGAATATATTTCAATATGATCCAATGAAATATGGGGGTTCTTAGAAATATCAAAAGGAATGTCTTTCGATTATGCCTCGATAAACGATCGTGTCTCTTCAAAAGTTCAAAATGAGATTTTTGAAATATTAAAATGAAACATATTTCAATATGTCCTGATGAAATATCATGTCTCTTTGAAATATTGAAAGGAACATATTTCATTATCCCTTAATGAACCATCAGATCTCTTTGAAATATTGAACTTATTTTAAAAGACTCTCTCAATGGTAAAGTGATTGGCCCCCTTCGCAAGTACTTCTTCTAGGACTTAAAAAAGGGTTGACTAGATGCCATTCCAAAGTCTTGCTTCAAATTGGTGCTTGGCCTATGGACACACTAATATGAATAATGATTCAAATTGACATATCGACATTTCCATCCAAATTCGAATGCAATGCATGAAATCCTTAGGCATAATATAGCTTCAAACAAAAATATAATAAGGCAATTTTAATTATAAAGGATCATAGTATGTCGATGCAATCATCATGCATACAACATCATACATTCAAAAATTCCATTCCAATTCACACATTATAAATTATAGCTCAACTTTAGAATTATAAACATTAATTCAATACAACAAATCATACTAGATATGGAACACTTATATTTGAACATTCTAATCCAAGGAAACTCATTGTTGGAAATAAATTTTCCACCTAATTGTAGAAAATTCCTTATGGATTCCACCCCCAAATTGGGATATGAGGTAACTAAGGTGATGGAAACATGATTTGGACTCTCATGTCACTCACCTAATCCAATTTCTTTGAGACTCAAACAAGTTCTTCAACACATAACTATCTAAGTAACCTTCCATCCAGCCTAGTCATGACACTCCTCTCCACTGGCCCACACAACACCATGAATATACCTTTTCTCTGCTAAAAAAACCCTCATGAATAATAGAAGGATTTTCCTTTCTCTACTCAATTGTCCCTTAGGAAATCCATCTCCCTCTTTAGTATTCTCAGTGTGTGTAAAAGGAGTTCAATTTTCAATTTGTCTTAAGGATCAATCTAGTAGATTCCTTATATATAGAGAAATCAATGAGAAACAATATACAAGTAACGAGAATTCCTTCCTACCAACCCAACCTATCAACTCCTCTATGACCTTCCATATTTGTTCTCAGGTCCATAGATTATTATTCCTAATTATCTATATCCCTTTACAACCTTCCATATCTTTTCTCAAGTCCATAGATTCTTCTTCCTTAGCTATATATGTTCATGTATATATTTGAATCATAGTCCCCAACATGAGAATGCAACTCTAGAACTCAAAGGTACTTGGTTATGATGTTATGACACAAAGGGGGAATATATAGGGTTAAAGGTATATGATATAAACCAAAGGGGGGAATATATGGGGATAAATGCACATATGATGTGTAAATATATATGTAATAGGGTTGACCTATTTGTAAAGGGGCCTCATGTGTAGTTGTGAATATGTATATATAGAGATCATGTATTCATTATTGGAGGGATGTGAAATGTGATGTATGAATGTATTTGGTTATTTGGAGGAGGTCATTTTATTATTTAAGGAGTTATTGTATAACTTATTATCTTGGAGTTTTGCTCCACACTCACATTATGTACATGGTGCACACTTCTGTTTTTTTATGATATTTTAAGCATTTGGTTCATTACATTTGGTATCAGAGCATTGATCCTATGGTTTTGTTTACTCAAGAAAGTCATCTTGGAATTTTCACTATAATTTTTTTTTTCAAGGCCACTTTAGAAAGAAAAACTTGGAGGATGTTTATAAGACATATCAAGGTACTTGGGATACTAATTTTAGATTCTGGGTCATTATAATTTTGAAGATACACCCTGTGCAAGATATGGTTTTTGAATAGTCCTATAACTAGTCTCAAACATGTGTTCCAAGTAAAACAACCATATCTTCTTCGTAGAGGATCCAAATTCTATGAGACTGGTTGAATTGGAAAGAGGAAATTTTGTGTTATTTTGGGTGTGAATTTCATAATCGTTTATCCAATATTGAACGTGTGGCATTATTTACAAGTTCACTCTCCATAATTGGACAAAATTCAGTATGGTTTGGGAAAGTTACCATAACTTTCATTTGGCACACCCAATTTTGGTCAGACCTGTGATGTTGCAAAGAATACATTTCCAAGTTTGATCATGAAGCTTTAAAATGGTGGTATAGCCTTGATGAAGGTATTATAATATCCCTCTCATGGGAAAATTTTGAAAAAAACTTCTCAAATAAATGGATCAAGGATAAAAAAAAATGGAGGAGATGCATAAAATTCAAGTGAAACTGAAGGAATTAAAAGAAAATATATCCAAATTGCAAAATGATAATCAAGAGGTAAGAAAATATGTTACAAACAAAAATTATGAGTTCGTCAAGTTGCAATCCCTTAATGAATCACTCATTAAGGAGGTTAATAACTTAAAACAAGAAAAGATTAGCAAAGGAAAGTTGGAAAATGATGAGTCAAGGGAAGATTTGAAAAATAAATATGAATATATAAGTAGATTACAAAACCATAACAAAAAACTATTGTATGAGGTTAAAATATTGAAAGAAGAAAATAAGAATTATCAAAATCAAAAAGAAACGAGGATATTGGATGAAGAATCTACTAAAAGACTTGAAGGGGAAATTTGCAAGAATGTTGAGGAATCCCTATAAATGATGAGGTAAAATTAGAAATTCAATCAATAATTGAAGAAGGACATCAAAATTTGATAGATGGGGTCACATTGCAACTTCAAAAGGAGAAAGAATACAAGATTCAAGAAGGTCACCAGAAAATACTTCAAGAAATCGAACTTCATCTAGAGGAGGTACATGCAAAATATGGTGGTATTATCTCCAAGGCTAGAGTAATCAAAGACCAAGAAAAGATAATAGAGGATTCCATTGTAATTGAAAATAATATAGATTAAATGGGTGTGAAAAATGAATAAAAACCGTCAAATGTCAAACCATATCGACAACCTTATTATTAGGAAAGAGAAGAACATCAATATCAACTTTATTAAAAAATATGGGATAATCATCAATATTCATGGAATATGGCATCACAAATCCATTATTCAATAAGATATTATCATACACCAACATCTACTACAAATTGGAGAATCTTCAACAACAATACATGGAATCAAGGGAAAGAAAATTATGCAACAACTAGCCACCAAGGATTACAACAAAAAAAAAAAAAAAATTGGATGGATAGATCATCATCAATGGAAAGAAGAAAATAGGAACATAAGAAAATTACATTACTTGGTTTCATCACATTTGAAGCCTTTAATTGCAAAGATTTGAGGAAAAAACTTTTTGAAGGAGTCTTCTATGTTATGACACAAAGGGGGAATATATAGGGTTAAATGTATATGATATGATCCCAAGGGGGGGGCATATATGGGGATAAATGTACATATAAAGTGAAAATATATATGTAATATGGTTGACCTAGTAGTAAAGGGGCCTCATGTGTATGTGTGAATAGGTATATATAGAAATCATGTATTCATTATTGGAGGGATGTGAAATCTGATGTATGAATGTATTTGGTTATTTGGAGGAGGTCCTCTTATTCTTTGAGGAGTTATTGTATAACTTATCTATCTTGTTGTTGTGATCTATGCTCACATTGTGTGCATGGTGTATACTTTTGTTCTATTATGATATTTTAAGCAATTGGTTCATTACATATGAAGAATGGTTCAACTAGTTGCTCATGGTGAATGTGAATGCTCTCCTACAACGCATGAGAATTCATGAGCAATTGTCAAAAACATGAATATAGTGGAATGAGACAATATATTGGTCAATTTGAATTTTTCATGAATGGAGGGAAGGGGAAATTGATGGTTTGAGTTTATGTAAGGATGGGGTCTCTTACATTCCTCATAGCTAATACTCAACCCCCGTTCTCTCATAACTATGGAAGACCAAAACACCATTGGAATTCAATTTTTGGTAATTAGGGATTTTAGTAAGAAACATAATGAATAGATGAAGGCTAGGAGACTTGGGAAACTTAGGAAGCTTAGGATTATTTTTCATCCCTTTGGTACCCTTTTCATCTTCCCATCTTGTGGACTCATAGCCTCTCTCATACTCTCATTATCCATTGAAGGTCCAAACGCCACTTGTATTCAATGTTTTCTGGTTGGGGTTTTTTCATATACCATGGAAGACCTACCTCATGGTGTATCGAAATACATGCCTAGACATTCACTAGATGGGCCTTATCTTTGAACACCACACTAGTAATTGATATAAGACATTTAAGTCATTTTCACGTGAGTTCATTCATATAACTTGACTCCCATCAATATATCCACTTATTTACAATTTCATCCAAAACATCTAAATGGTCAAAATAGGGATATAGCCTTCTCCTCCCCCTTGGAATTGCATTTTCCTTGGTGCACTTGCAATAAGAATGAAAATGTATATGCCACCATCCTCCAACTCCTATGTAGCTTCATATAAACCAAATTTATTCCATTGAAACTTTACCTATTCAATTTCTTAGTTTTGAAGCAATGTGTCTTCTGTACCGAGGATGCATAAGGGATATTTCTATAACTCTCCCTCTACTTCCACTTAGATAACAATCCAATCAATCACATGGTCATGGTCATGTACATATTTCTTAAGTACAGAAATATTTTTAATATGAATTGTAAGTTTATATGAAACTAACCATATCTTATCTAGGATCTCAATGACCCACAATAACAAGGTGACAACTTGGCCAACTTCCAAGATTCAAGGAAATATTCCTCAATTTCACTCTAAGGTACACAATATCCCTAATTTTAATTATTTGTGCACACTATAATTATTTTCATAACTTTTCTACCTATAATGTGCTACCTTCAGATTATGCTCAATCCTGGCAACCTCTTTCTCCATTTCCTTGAGCATCTCTTGTCGATGTCCAATTCTATTTCTTAGGTTATCCCAACTAACTAGACTTCTACATATTCTACCATTTAGAGCCTTGAATGGACTCATGTTTAGTGATTCATGGTGCCCATTTATATAAGAAAACTCTACAAGGTGTAGGTTATCCTCCCACTTGGATGGTTTATCCATCACATACATGCAAAGCATGTCTTCAAGTACTTGATTTACTCTCTCAATATACCCCATCCATTCGTATATGGTAAGTAGTACTAAAATTCATCTTGGTGCCCAAGCCTTCAAAATTTACTTTCCAAAATTTTGAAGTAAAATTTGAATCCCTATTTGATACAATTGTAGTAGGAATCCCATGAAACCTAAAACTTTCTCACATGAAAATGTTCACAATGTATGCTACCTTATTATTAGACTTTATAGGAATAAAATGAGAATCATTTCTTAAATTATCTACTACAACCATGATGGCATCATGTTGTGTTCCTATCTTGGGTATTCTTGTAATAAAGTCCAATGTTGTGACCTCCCATTTCCATTCCATAAGTGGCTAGAGATATAACAGATGTACTGGATGTTGATGTTAAACCTTGACTTGTTGACAATGTCATACATCTTGTAATGTATTTTGCAACATATTCTTCATTCTAGGCCAAAAATATTGATTTCTTATTGTAGCAATCATTTTTTGGTAGCCTAGATGACACAAATATGCCCTCTTACGAATTGTATCCATGACAATGGTATTTAACTCCATTGAATTTGGAATATACATTATATTCTTTTAAACAAGAATTTTTTCATCACTTAGTTGGTAACCTTCATACTTTTGTGTCACTTTTTCTTGCTACATTCCATGTTTCACTTGGACATAATGTTCATCAATAGAAAGGGACTCCATCACACTAATATTCAAATTATATTTGCAAACACTAGTAGCTACTACATGCATCATGTGCATTTTCCTACTCAAGGCATTTGCATCCCTATTCTCTTTCCCTTTTGTGTTATTGATCTCAAAATGAGACTCACAAATGAATCTCAAACATATTTATTTCCTAAAATTCAAGTTTGGTTGGTCAAATAAATAGTTCAACCCATTATGTTTTGTCATTAGCATGAACTTCCTACACAACAATTAGTGTCACCACATTTTCAATGCATGTATTACAATGCTAAGTTTTAGATCACAAGCAACGTAGTTCCTGTTATCCCCTACTTTCAGGGATAGCTAGGAGATCATGTCTCGAGGCCCACAGGTCCTGGACATGGAGTACCGAGAGCAAGATTGACTTTAGCATGGCCCTGGAGGGCCCACCTTTTCTTTCTTCCAGCATCTTTATCTTGTCAGCAGCAGCAGCATCCATCACCATCGGCTTGGTTCTGTGTTAGAGAATCTTCTTGCTCCATGAGGTAATTAGTTCAGGTATCATGGTATGTGTCACTTTGATCATCAAAACCAATGAATGTATGCATATGATTTATTTTATTTCTAACAACTGCTTGGATCTTACACTTGCCCACTTGACCGTGTTTGGGGGGATTGACAGGGTGCCCTAGCAAGCCTGTGTCTGTAGGTTTTGGTTTGCCACTGGGAGGATTTCTGAAAATCCATCGTTCTCTCCCATCATATTACCACTACTTCATCTTATTACCAGCTCACTTTTCCCATTCCACTTGTCAAGGCACTAGGTTGACCTATTTTTAGGATTGCATCTTATCTAGTGGGAAGAAGGGGCTAAAGGCCCAAAAGGTAAAAGCGAACTGGTAAAAGATAAATCCTAAGAATAAAACCTCGATATGCTTTGCCCGGGGATCCCTGAGAAAGCAATAAATGGCTTCTCAACAAGAAACAAGAGGGACCCTAAAAAGTAATAAAACAAGGCCTAACCAAAGGATATGGGGTCTCATCACGAGCTAGCCTATTAGGTCCATGGGTACCTAGCAGTATGACATTTCCACCAGCTGGTTACCATGCCAGGGTAGTGACCTTTGGTTGCATGGCCAAGGGAAAGGGGGTCTCATCACGAGCTAGCCTTATCATTTCTGTGAAAGTACTTGTGGTTAACACTGCCACCACTGGTCACCATGCCAGGGAAGTGTCCCATGATTAGCTTTTGAGCAAAAAATAGAAAAAAACAATCAAATATAAAAAGAATAAAGGCAAAAATGGGCTTGGAAAAAATGCATCCATGACAGGTACAGCTCACCTTCTAACAAAGGCACCCACAGGTAACATATCTTGTATCCTTGGCCTTCACTGCACCTAGATGCTTAGACATCCCCTGACCACGCCACCCACTTACATGGTCTGGATGAGGTGTCTTTCAGGAACTTTCCTTTTCCAGTAGACACTAGCCCAATAGAATGCCTTGTCCTTTTCTCCAGACTAGTATTGTAGGCTTTTGTAAAGTCTTTGAGATGTTAACTGATTTATTAGGGATTTTATGCACATGTTTAGTAATATTGATGATGAGATGTGATTGGCATTGCTATGATCCCTGTGATTGATGAGCCCGTGGAGGGTGTATCTTTTGATGTGCAGAACCATGCCCGGCAGAAAGGTACCATTTGGACTGGTACACATGGGGAGATGATCAGTTCGAACCTCCATGGGTCTAAAGATCCCATCAGATGGATGTTGGGACCCCATCAAGGGACATGGATAGGACAAATATGGATCAAGATCTTTGCACCAGAGAAGAAGAGGGTGTTCCACCAGAGGCACCCCGACAGAGCTTGACCTAGGGGGGATGCCACTTTTTCAGTGGAACGCTGGCCTTGGAAGGCCTAGGACGTCACCATCTTGACCATGATTCCATCCAACATCATGGACTTCTTGGGAGGCAGACTAGGCATCATTGGCACGTGTGGCAAGTTGGAGAAGCCCAAGGAGGGCTAACGTTTTGCTCCAGGATGCCTCATTTTCCCTAGAAGGGGCTGACATCCCCCTTAAATGGGCTTATTACTTCTTTTCAGCTTGATTGGGGTTTTAATTTGATAATTTAATGTAAAAATAGTATGATTTGGTATTTTGGCTTTTTCGGCCTTTTACATGACCTAAAATGTAAAATTAGGTCATTGTGATGTATAAATGAGGGATTTTTACCTTCATTTTTCATCACAACTCACTCACTCATTAGTGAGGTCTGAAATTTACGCCCTCTCTTGGGCTATTGGCTGATCTAGTGATGTGCACTTGTTGAAGGAGGACTATTTTGGCATATTTTGTCTTTTCTCTTAATGGAAGGTGTTACAACTAGGGTTTGCATTGCTTCTTCTTGGTAAATTGTAAGTATTTTTCTACAAAAATTCTTAAATGAATGGTTGTATTTTAATTTCTTGCATATTTTTATGATTTTGCTAAACAAAACCCTAGGTGACAAGCACACAAGTAGGTCCTTGTCTCATGTCCCCATTGAGAGAAAGTTTTCAGCCATTTGAAGAAGGAGAGAGCCTATTCGTTGCTACACTCCCTTCCCCTCTTCATTTATTGCTAGTCATACTTCATGTAAGCTAAGAAGAGAGAGACACATTAAGCCTAGGTCTACTACACTTAGGGATGATTTTATCTAGGGTTTCTGAAAAGGCCTTGTTGTAGCAACACCTTGCTTCACCAAACCCTTTAGTCTTGGTTTAATGCTTATTCTTTTAGCTAGTTGTTTTTTCCATCGAGTTAAGGAAGGAGGAGAGAGCATCAAGGCCTAGTTTACCTACACCAAGGTGAGCCTCTCTCCCTTAGGGTTTTGACTTTGGGGCCTTTCTCTAGAAACACTCCAAAGCCTCTCCCTCTAGTCCTTGACCTACTTACCTTTGCCTCCTTTAGCTCCTGCATCTTCCACTATTTGACTCCATTAACCCTAAGGCACTGATCTGAAGAGACCTCATGCACTGGAGTGACCTTTATCACAAACAATTCTCGACACTTTAAATCAAAACCTAACCTAACTAACCCTAGCATAGAACTAACCTTCTAACCCTATATGATGTCGTCATCTCCTGCTACTAACACTTTTGTGCAGCAAACGTTTTGTCTTATAAGCAATTGAATGATGATTAAAGGTAAAAATTAAATGAAGTGTTGATTTATTACTTTGAATGCCATATTGTTCCAATATTTATTGGTGAAGTGACAGTTTTCATTGTTATTTATAAACATTGACTTCGTCAATATTTATTGCCAAATTGCTTATATGTTTATCAGATAGTCACTGATTTATATGAAGTATTGACCCATTGAGAAAGCTTGCATATATTAGTTTATTATTGCTTTGTCTCGGGCAGGTGTATCTCTTTGGGGGGGGTTACTTTATTGGCCTTTTGGCTGGACTATATGCTCGATGGTGACTTGTGAGGGGGGAATAACTACTTTATCTTGTAATCCTTTGCCTTCTCAGAACCTTAGGGCACCGGGGACATCTCCCCTAGGCCTTACCACCCTAAATAGAAAGAACCATCCCACTGTGGTGAAATTGGGTGGGATTGGTTCCTGTTACGCCAGTTTGGACTTCAAACCTCAAGTATTTTATCCTTGCTACAAACTATGCGATAACATTTTGGCACCATTTACGGGGAACACTGAGTCAGTTCTCCTCAAGACGACACTTTTCAGTAAGCCTTACCTCTAGAAGTCTTATTCTTACAAGCTTACCTGGCGACTCCACTTAGGGTGTTTTCCCTTATCCTTTGATAGTTTCGAGAAAATTATCTGGCAACTCCACTGATGACGAAGCCAACTATGACTTCACAATGGGACCCAAGAAACTACAAGCCTTTAGACATGAGTAACATCCCAGGGTACCCTCAACAAATTCCCTTTGAATACAGAAATTTTCTCCCTAGATTCGTTGGTGGTGATAGAGAGAAAGTTGACTAGCACATGAGAAAATTCTGGAATTTCTTTCTATCCTACTATGTCGATGATTATGCTGAAAACGTGGTCATGAAACTTTTTTATGCCACTCTTTGTTGCAATTCCAAAGAGTGGTATGGAAACCTCCCTGATGTCAGCATCATGACTATGGAACAATTTGAGGAAACCTTTCTCGAGAGATGAGGTATCCAGTTGGAAGACATCCCAATACTATTAGAAGAACTCAAGCATATGAAGCAAGTAGAGGATGAAATTGTCAGAGACTTCCAGGATAGATTTGAGAACATGTTGTATCAAATTCCTGAAAGTCATCATCCCGAGGAAATATACCTTATCCATCTCTTTACTTGTGCAGTTTTGGGATATCTGAGTTTTCCCCTTGATAAGAGATCCCCGCAGATTCTCAATGAAGCCTACAACATGGATGCAAGGATTGAGGAGTACAAATCCTTATCTTAGATAAGATTTCTCTTTACCTCGGGTGCTCTTAATACAGAAAGCTTGTTTTCCCTTGAGAACTTCATTATTGATTTCCAGGAAGAAGGGGAACAAACCACAGATCGACAAGGGATCATTGAAGACACAACCGAGGAGACAAAACCCAATGATGAAGTATCAACATGCCCTCCTCCTCCTAATGAAGCGATCCACGAGCCTTCTCCACCTACACAACAAAAAGACAATAATGTTAGTTTCTTTCCTTTTCAGGATTTTGATGATACCTTGTTGTTCATAGAGTGATGGAGAAATGGAATCCCCAAACGAAGAGTATCTTCCTTTTTGTACAACCAAAGATGAAGGGGAAACTCATGAGGATGTAACAGTAATGCACATTAAATATACCCAAGTTCTTGAAGCTCCTGCACAAGAAGAAAAAGTGAGTTACCCTCCTCTCCAAGATTTCGATGATTGTCTACTTTATGATTTAGGAAAAGAGGAGGAAATGAGTGAGCTTTTGAATGTTTTGAACCCTCCATGTTATGATACTGGCATTGACTTAGTTGATATT
>SNQJ01S0000471.1:181663-218655 GCA_010110895.2 Picea sitchensis | reverse complement strand
ATTACCACCCCAAATTTTGTTACTGATGCTTCTATTGAGATCAAGCAGGTCAGCAGGTTATGCCAGATATGTTGAGGTTCTCATGCACTCTATGGTGAGCACATGTCCCTGAGTTGGAGCCAGATGTTATCCTCCACTTTCAGGGATAACTAGGAGATCATGTCTCGAGGCCCACAGGTCCTAGACATGGAGTACCAAGAGAAGGATTGACTTTAGCATGGCCCTGGAGGGCCCACATTTTCTTTCTTTCATCATCTTTATCTTTTCAGCAGCAGCAGCATCCATCACCATCAGCTTGGTCCTGTGTCAGAGAAGGTTCTTGCTCCATTAGGTAATTAGTTCATGTATCATGGTATGTGTCATGTTGATCATTAAAACCATTGAATGTATGCATCTGATTCCTTTTATATATAACAACCGATTGGATCTTACACTTTCCCACTTGACCATGTTTGGGTGGATTGACAGGGTGCCCTAGCAAGCATGTGTCTGTAGGTTTTGGTTTGCCACAGGGGGGATTTCTGAAAATCCATCGTACGCTCCCATCATATTACCATGGTTTCATCTTGTTTCCCACCCACTTGTCCCATTCCACTTGTCCAGGCACTAGGTTGACCTATTTTCAGGATTGCATCTTATCTAGTGGGGAGAAGGGCTAAAGGCCCAGAAGGTAAAAGAAGACTGGTAAAAGATAAAATCCTAAGAATAAAACCTCGAGATGCTTTGCCCAGGAATCCCTAAGAAAGAAATAAATGGATTCTCAGCAAGAAACAAGAGGGACCCTAAAAAGTAATAAAACAAGGCCTACCCAGAGGATATCGGGTCTCATCACGAGCCAACCTATTAGGTCCATGGGTACCTAGCAGTATGACATTGCCAACAGCTGGTTACCATGCTAGGGCAGTGACCTTTGGTTGGATGGACAAGGGAAAGGGGGTCTCATCACAAGCCAGCCTTCTCATTTCTGTGAAAGTACTTGTGGGTAACGCTGCCACCACTGGTCACCACGCCAGGGCAGTGTCCCCTGATTATCTCTTGAGAAAAAAAGAGAAAAAAACAATAAAAGATAAAAAGAATAAAGGCAAGAATAGGCTTGGAAAAAATGCATCCATGACAGGTACATCTCTCCTTCTAACAAAGGAACCCACGGGTAACATATCTTGCATCCTTGGCCTTCACTACACCCAGATGCTTGGACATCCCCTGACCACGCCACCCACTTACATGGTCTGGATGAGGTCTCTTTCAGGAACTTTCCTTTTCCAGTAGACACTAGCCCAATAGGACGCCTTGTCCTTTTCTCCATACTAGTATTTTAGTCTTGGGTAATGTCTTTGAGCTATTAACTGATTTATTAGGGATTTTATGCACATGTTTAGTAATATTGATGATGAGATGTGATTGACATTGCTATGATCCCTGTGACTGATGAGCCCATGGAGGGCGTAGCTTTTGATGTGCAGAACAATGCCCGAAGGACAGGTACCATTTGGACTGGTACACATGGGGAGATGATTAGTTCAGACATCCATGAGGCTGAATATCCCATAATATGGATGTTGGGACCCCATCAAGGGGTAGGGATAGGACAAAGATGGATCAGAAGCTTTGCACCAAAGAAGAAGAGGATGTTCCACCAGAGTCACCCCAACAGAGCTTGACCTAGGGGAGTGGCCCTTTTTCAGTGGAACACTGGCCTTGGAAGGCCTAGGACATCACCATCTTGACCATGACATCATCCAGCATCATGGACATCTTGGGAGGCAGACTAGGCATCATTGGCATGTGTGGCAGGTTGGAGAAACCCAAGGAGGGCTAACGTTTTTCTCCAGGATGCCCCATTTTCCCTAGAAGGGGTTGACGTCCTCCTTAAAGGGGCTTATAATTACTTCTTTTCAGCTTGATTAGGGTTTTAATTTGACAATTTAATGTAAAAACAATATGATTTGGTATTTTTTCCTTGTCGGCCTTTTACATGACCTAAAATGTAGAATTAGGTCATGGTACTGTATAAATGAGGGATTTTTACCTTCATTTTTTCATCACAACTCACTCACTCATTAGTGAGATCTGAAATTTGCACCCTCTCTTGGGTTATTGGTTGATCTAGTGATGTGCACTTGTTGAAGGAGGACTATTTTGGCATATTTTGTCGTTTCTCTTAATGGAAGGTGTTACAACTAGGGTTTGCATTGCTTCTTCTTGGTAAATTGTAAGTATTTTTTTGCAAAACTTCTTGAATGAATGGTTGTGGTTTAATTTCTTGCATATGTTTATGATTTTTCTGAACAAAACCCTAGGTGACAAGCACAAAAGTAGGTCCTTGTCTCATGTTCCCATTGAGAGAAAATTTTCAGCCATTTGAAGAAGGAGAGAGCCTAGTCGTTGCTACACTCCCTTCACCTCTTCATTTATTGCTAGTCGTACTTCCTATAAGCTAAGAAGAGAGAGATGCCTTAAGCCTTGGTCTACTACACTTAGGGCCCATTTTCTCTAGGGTTTGCTTAAAAGGCCTTGTTGTAGCAACACCTTGCTTCATCAAACCCTCTAGTCTTGGTTTAATGCTTATTCTTTCAACTAGTCATTTTTGTCATTGAGTTAAGGAAGGAGGAGAGAGCATCGAGGCCTAGTTTACCTACACCAAGGTGAGCCTCTCTCCCCTAAGGTTTTGACTTTGGGGCCTTTCTCTAGCAACACTCCAAAGCCTCTCCCTCTAGTCCTTGACCTACTTACCTTTGCCTCCTTTAGCTCATGTGTCTTCCACTATTTGACTCCATTATCCCTAAGGAACTGATATAAAGAGACCTCGTGCACTGGAGTGACCTTTATCACAGACAAATCTCAACACTTTAAATCAAAACCTAACCTAACTAACCCTAGCCTAGAACTAACCTTCTAACCCTATAAGTTGTCGTCATCTCCTGCTACTAAAACCTTTGTGCAGCAAACATTTTGTCTTATAAGCAATTGAATGAGGATTAAAGGCAAAAATTAAATGAAGTGTTGATTTATTACTTTGAATATCATATTGTTCCAGTATTTATTGGTGACGTGACAATTTTCATTGTTATTTATAAACATTTACTTTGTCAATATTAATTGCCAAATTGCTTATATGTTTATCAGATAGTCATTGATTTATATGAAGTATTGACCCATTGAGAAAGCTTGCATATATCAGTTTATTGTTTCTTTGTCTCAGGCAGGTGTATCTCTTTTTTGGGGGGGGGTTTACTTTATTGTCCTTTTGACTAGACTATCTGCTCGGTGGTGACTTGTGAGGGGGGACTAACTGCTTTATCATGTAATCCTTTGCCTTCTCAGAACCCCAGGTCATCGGGGACGTCTCCCCTGGGCCTTACCACCCTAAATAGAAAGAACCATCCCACTGTGGTGACATTGGGTGGGATTGGTTCATGTTACACTAGTTTGGCCTTCAAACCTCAAGTCTTTTATCCTTGCTACAAACTATGCGATAACAGTTCCTATCATGTTAATTTAGCTTAAATCATGAGTCATAACATACCACATGGTTATCTTGCGTGAGAACTCAACTGAGTCCTTACCCAATGTAAGATATGAATCCAGTTGAAACCATGAGAGTTTAGGAATTCAAGAAGATAGTTTTATAATAAACAAGGACATAATGAAGATATGATGGTAAGGTTCATTGTCTCCAAGAATTTTTCTATGAATAATTAGAGCAATACATCCACTTTGTTAGAGTTTTCAATGGAGAAAAGGTGTAAGGGTAATTCATTCATTGGATGGATGAGTGAAAATTCCATTATGTGTAGATTTTTTCTAGATGGAAGCAATTATACTCCAATGAGAGGTAATCCATAAAAAATAATTGGATTTCAGAATTGGACAAAGTCCATGAATAGTTGAGATAAGTGGAAAAAGGTATCATAAGTGGATTCCAAGATAGTTGGAGTATATTGCAATACTCAAAGAACTATGACAACAATGAAAGGGAACTGTTGATGCATATAGAGAATGTTGATTACATTTCAAGGGTACTGAGTGTATTTCCAAGGTAGAATGGGATGGAAAGTCAAGAAGAACACAAATAGGGAAGTGGTATTCCGAAAGGAAATTCCTAAGAAGACACGAAAGGAAGAAAAATGGTTTTATACTTGAAATGGTATGAAAAAGAGAAGGAACCTAAAAGGAACTATGTCAATTGTACAAGGAAGCAGACCAATATTGTACAATTGTTTGAGGAATCAAAGAGCTACATAGAGAAGTGTAGGGATGCAAAACATGTATTGAAAGGTTGAAAAAGGACTCATAATAGTAGAGACATGATTAGTATTCATCGGCTACAAAGTTTGAATGTATTGCAAAGGAAATTCAACGAATATCCTCACATAGATCATGAATCCAACATGTGAGGAATGGCATAGCATGCACAGGGAGTTAAGGATAACTTCACATCCTTAAAGGTAGAAATGTAGTGAAGGATAAAAAGCTTGTTGCAAGAGAAGGAAAAATGATATCATGATATGAGGTGTGACTCATGGAGTGGATGAGTCATCTCTATGTGCAAGCATAGAAATGTAGGGAAAATGAACTGTTAATCTATGACTTAGCTACTTGTGTATAAAAGTATTTAGAGCAAGAAAATTTCCTCTATTATCAGAGCGCGTAGTGGAAGCAAGGTACAGGTGCAAATTGAGGAGTGTATCATTCCATTTGTAGCAAAGTGGTATTGAGTGGCCAAGTAGTGCTTCACAATGAATCACTCAATGAAGTGAAGATAGGTATTTAAATTGAGCAAATCCATGGATAACAAAGGGTATTGGAAAATATGACATAAAAAAAACATTTCAGAATGTTGGAATTCCAATCAATGAGGATGGTATTTAAAGACTACTTTGTTCAAGGAAACATGGAGTGGTTAATTAGATTGTAGTTTTACTATTCAACTGGAGTAGTGCATGTTATAACACTATGAATATTGAGAATTTCAGCCAAAAGATGTTGGGACAAGATTCTATCCATAAAGGAAGCAACTGTGAGATGACAACATTAGTGGATCTAGTGGTTGGAAATGCAGAATGACCAAGTGAGGCTTGGATAGAAGGTTAAAAATAGGGATCAATGGTGCATATATGATCATAATGGCAAAGCATAAAGTGACAAGGATCTACAAATATTCAACGACAAGCATCTACAACAACAACAAAATAAATAAATATGCACTGGAGTGCATGATAGAAGTGATGCATGATACATATAATAAACATAGAATGCATGTGCATGAAGTGGGCTTGATAATATTTAATTCTTAATGCATATCGATGTGCATTAAGCATTAAATATTATCAAGCCCACGTCATGCACATGCATTCTATCTTTATTAATTGAATATGACTAATGATGGATTGTGTATCCAGGGAAATGCCTATAACATGGAAAAAGATGATGTTGATGATGTTGTTACATATGAAAAGCATCCACATGAAGACAACTGAAGATGGTAAGATGTTGGTCAAAAGGTTAATAAAGGGAGCATGTAAGCTTCTACAAAATATCAGCTGAACCAAATAACATCAATTAATGTAATAATAACTAAGCATGTATGTATTTGGGGTTGTTTATGATGCATAAATTTTTAAGGGAATTGAGGTAATAATTTCCTCAGCTAAATTTTCCAATATTTGAAATTGATGAAAAGGCATAAGGCCTTGAGTACACAGAAGCTATGTAATGCTTGAATGAATTTATGATCAAATTTAATTGCATATTATGTTATGTTGGTTATGAGATCATAACCAAGTCAAGACAAGAGACATACTCTTGCGGTAGCAATGAATTCCATTAGAGATGGCCATGTGTGAGGATTTGTTGAAGTTGGATATGGAAAGTATATAGCACCATCCAAGTGCATAATGGTTTTCCCCTATATAACTGATGTTTGGAGTACAACCTTTTTGCTGAAATGGGAGAGCACTAAGAGAATTATATTCCTAGTGTTGTGTATGGATTGAAGATGAAGGCATCCAAATGATCGGATGGGTTTTGGAAATAGTTTGGATGATGTATTGAGGCATTGTCTACACCTCCCAACTCACCATGGTAGAATACATGACATGGATATATGGTATTTTGGAGTCAATGCAAGGATGCATTAGGTAAATGTGGCCATGGGTATTGGCACATTGGTTTTATTTATTGGTAATATTTCATTGCATTATGAATTTTCGGTGATGGTAATGCATATGTGATGAATGATGGTTTCATTCCATTTAATATGAATAATAGTTGTAAGTGATGGAATTTTTAGATTAATATAATTATGAAAATCGCTACATGGGTTGAATGAAAATGTTGTAGTGAAATGATATTGTGCATGAGATACTAACAACTTGTTTGGTTGCAAGAAAGTTGAAGAAATTGCAGGTAGAGTACTCTTGGATATGGAAATGATGTAATCACATAAGGAAGGATGATATATACAACTAAAAGAGCCAAATGTAATGAGTAGAAATATCATGCATCCTTGGAAATTTTATTTTCCTATATAAAACGGATTTGAGAAATTAATAATTGAAAATTGTTATGATATGCTAACAATTTGTTTGGTTGCATGGAAATTGAGAAAATTGCAAGAATTTTGGTCTTGGATATTGCATGGATGTAATCCCATAAGGAATATTGATATTTGTTGTTGCAATATCCAAACAAATTATGAGCAGAAAACTCATGCTTGGGAAATTATGTTTTCATGTATAAAAAAGATTTGAAAAATTATAATTGAAAATTGTATGACGATGTCTCATATTGGCTATATGCATATGATGTAGTTGAGGCAATTTCCACGGGTTAAAGGTTGCTAGTGGAATTCTACTAGTAATTTGGAATTCTCTTTCACAAGGACACCTTGGAAAATGATGGATCGCTTGAGGAACTGTATAAAAGTGAAAGAGATGTTTGAGCCTAAAGGGTGAGTAAAGAAAGGAAGAAAAAATACAGAAGAGAAGAGAAGAGAAGAGAGGAAACAAGTTGTTAGTATTGCAAAAGAACCAGGTTGTCAAGATTGAAGATTGAACTATGTGGGAGTTGCATTGTTGAAGAACCAGGTTGTCAAGATTGAAGATTGAACTATGTGGGAGTTGCATTGTTGAAGAACCAGGTTGTCAGGCCTGAAGAGTGAAATCTTGTGTGATTTGCACTACAAAAACAAGGTTTCTACTAGTTATTTTTCCTGGTCCCTTGAGATCCCAGTAGTGATATTCTTGGTTACCTATGACAGATAGGATCTAATAAATGAATGGTACAACCTAATGGACTTAGAGCAGTGAAGGGGTACATTCCTTGGGTCAGGCAGGTGTGTGGAAGAGAGATGGTGGAAACTAGGATAGTTGTAGGAGAAGGCGAGTGGGTTATGTATTTATGTTTTGGGGCTAGAGCACTTATGTATTTATGGTTTTTGGGGCCAGAGTGCCTATGAATTTATATTTAGGATAGAATTCTTGTGTGATATTAGGTCGTTAGGCCTTTTGTGACACCCATTGAGCACGCGTGCTCCTTAGGAAGATTCAATGATGGGATGGATGAATGGCAGAATGGGAAAGAACTTGTGTTATGGGAATGGGTAGGAGCACCTTGGGGAATGATGGTGATGTTCGAGCTTAAGGGGGCACACAAACTTCCCTTGCGATGGACGACGAAGACTTGGGTTGTGTTTAGGAAAGGGCGGGGAAACTTGGGAGCACACCCAAGGAGTGGACCCATCTTCCCTTGGTAGCATGGGTGAACCAGAGAGGTTGGACGACCCCGTAGACCCACCCATGGAGAGTCACAATGATTAGTAGAAGGAACAACACAAGAAAAGGGGAATGTGGCCAAGGATGGGGCACATTTTTCCAAGATACATGATGGTTAGTGGGAGGATGGGCTCTTTTTGGCACACCAGGTCCATGAAGTGGCGTGATGGTTTGGTTAAGTGTGATGATTCGTGAAGGGAAGTACACAAAGTTTCACATTGGTAACCCTTGGAGTCTATATAAGAGCACAATATGCACAACCAAAGTTACAAGGACGTGTGAAGGCAAGAGACATCAAGTAGTCCGAGGTTGGGCGCACAAGTGGGGTGCACCACAGGTTGAGGGTGCACCACAAGTATGGATAGTTATATTGTATGGAGAAGAGTCATGAGACTCTTCCCATCTATGTAACTAGGAAAATAGTTCCCTCTTTGTAATGCATAGTTTATGTTTCACAAAATAATAAATGAAGTCAGGTATTAGGCATCGTTGGTTCCACCCGCACTATATTTGTGTCTCTTTTGTTTCACATGTTTTATGTTGTATGCCAGAATGACTAAGTATTAAAGAATGTTAAATAATGTTTAAGTATTAAACTAAGTTTCATAGAGTAAGAATGTGACTCATGCGTAGCCTAGAACAAAGTATGGGTATGCTCTAGGTGAAGAGGCATATTCTGGGTGACATATGACACATGACACATGACACGTTATATGGTTAGTACATTGACACATGACACATTATATGGTTGTAATATTAGTTGAGAAAATTGATCATATATAAATGATATGGCATGTGTCAATATACTAACCATGTTGTGGAAGGTTGTTGATGTTGATGATGATTTGATACAACCTTTCTATGACAAGAGAATTGCTAATGAAGATATGATGGCTAGGTATGTCTTCCCTCACTGAGAGGGAGTGTTGATGTTTGCAACATCAGGTATAAATTCTCAGAAGAAGTGCCAAGAAGACAAGTCAAATTTTCCATTATGAATATCTCTCACAAGGGAGTGTTGATGTTTCAACATCGGGCAGACATTCACCCACATGGGTTACCTGTGGTGAATTCCCCTAGTAAGAATTGGGTGGACCTTCTCCTATATTGGGCTACAGACTAAGGGAGATAAGATACATTTGTCACAAGGGCATACTTTTGGTAAATGGGCCCAGACGTAGTCCTTCCTTGATCATGACAAGGAGTGATATGGACTCGAAGTTCTTGAGGTGCTTTCCACGTGCCAGATAACATCATAATGACGTTCACTCACAAGGGTGTACTTGTGGTGAATGGCCCTGGTGTGGTATTTATCCTTAGTCATGTTAATTGACTAGGAATGATAAAGATTCGAGATGATAAATGCTATCACATGTAGACCCAGAGTGAGCCTGATCTCAAAGAGAGTAATTTGGCTTAGAGGGAGAGCCACAGAGGGAGTTTCCCCTCGGTTCATGTAGGAGAGAGGCATCTCCCATGACTGACAGACATGTGTCATGAGTCTAGGGAAAAAAAATTATACTTTAGAGACAAGCTTGGCATGATGTAGAATGTCTCCCTCATTGAGAGTGAGTGTTTATGTTTGGGCAATATCGTGAAGATATTCTCCTAGATTAATAATTAATAATATAATTATTATATTTATAATATGAGGTATATTAAATATATATAATAAATAAGTAGTTATTTATTATCCAACAGACGCATCCTTTCATGGATGGTCACCATATGTTCTATATATATGGCACATTCATCATTGTAATAATTGATTGATCTCACATATCATCTCATATATAAATTCAACAAGGGGCACTCCCACATAATCTCCAGAAGACAAGCATAATGCAGGTATGTTGTATTGTGATTCTATTTGTATTTTTCACTTAACACAAAAAGAGTGGCAAGTATCGATTTGAAACAAGCTATGAAGGGTTGGTGCATTGGATTCCTTGGAAGGAAAGCTTGGAAGCCAAGACCATAAGTTGTGTTTTTTGGATCTGGTTATCAATGGAAGAAAAATGTAATCTATGGTTGACTCAGGTGCCTTGCATGACTTTATGAAGACTGAGGTAACAAAGGATATAGGACTTATATTCTCCTTGTATGGAGCTACAGTGAAGGTAGTAAACTATAAGGCAAAGGTAGCAACTGGAGTTTCCTCCTCAATTCACATTTGACTTGATAAGTGGGTAGGTCAGGTTAACTTCACAGTGATTCCTATGGATGACTTTGAGGTGATTCTTGGGTAGGATTTCCTAAGAAGGACACCTCCAGTCCTCATGCCATGGATGTATAAGATGGTTATACTTGGTGAACATATGGATTGGGTTGTGTGCACAGCTGCAAGGATGTCTTGTGGAAAGGTGCAACTTATTTTTTCACTAAGTATGAAGAGAGAAGCAAGCAAAAATGGATCGTGGATTTATGAAACAATTGTTTTTGAAGTTCAAGAGGATGGAGTGGGGATGATTGTTCCACTCAAGCTCACTGTCTTGCTCAGTAACTCTGCAAACAAAATGTCGGATGTGTTGTTGAAAGTCCTCCCACCGACAAGTGCTCCTTATTGATTGTTTGGACCTAAGTTGGAAGAGTTGAAGAGACAATTCACATAACTGATTGATGCAGGTTTCATTTGTCGATCCAGGTCCCCATATGCCACCCTGATTCTCTTCCAAAAGAAGGACACTTCAGATATGAGGATGTGTTTGGATTACTGAGCATCGAACAAACAATTTGTGAAGAGATGATACATGTTGCCTTTAGTTATTGATTTCTTTGAAAAGTCAACCAAGGAAAAAGTTTTTTGAAAGATTGACTTGTGACATGGGTACAATTAGGTGCAGATTATAGATGGATATGAGGAAAAGATAGCCATGGTGATGAGGTAAGGGAGCTATGAGTTCCTAGTGATTCCTTTTGGGTTGTGAAATGCCCCTACAACCTATTTCATATTGATGAATGATGTGTTGCATCCATTTTGTACAAGTTCATTGTGATGTATTTGGATGATATCGTAGTGTACACCAAAATTATGGAGGAGCACAAGAAAAAAATGGCATACGTATTTGAGACATTGCAACAGAAACAACTGTCTTGAAGAAGTCTAAGTGTGTTTTTGGGTAGATTGAGATACAGTTCTTGGGAAATTTGATTGACCAAGGATGTATTCGCATTGACCCTACAAAGTTCAATGAAATCAAAGATTGGGAAGATCCATTGGTAGTTCATGACATGAGAGTCTTCCTTAGAATATCCAACTACTTTCACAAGTTCATAGAGGGATAATCCAAGATTGCTACATCATTGACTGACTTGTTGAAGAAGGATAAATAATGGGACTCGACAAGGATAAATCATGGGACTGCCNTCATGACATGAGAGTCTTCCTTAGAATATCCAACTACTTTCACAAGTTCATAGAGGGATAATCCAAGATTGCTACATCATTGACTGACTTGTTGAAGAAGGATAAATAATGGGACTCGACAAGGATAAATCATGGGACTGCCAAAATTTGAGCAATCATTTGAAGTTCAAATAGACACATTAGACTTTTCCATTGGAGGGGTTTTAACGCATGATGAACATCCAGTTTCCTTTGAGAGAAGAAAAGTCCAATATTGTGAACAGAGATACCTCATTGATGAGAAGGAGATGACTGCAGTAGTACATTGTTTGCATACTTGGAGATACTACTTGTTGGGAAATTCGTTTGCTATGAAGACAAACAACATTGTGACAAGTTACTTTGCGACATAGCTGAAGTTGTCACCCAAAAAGGAAAGGTGGACAGAATTTATCACAAATTTTGACATGACCATTGAGTAAAGGATAGGCATGCTAAATACTGCCACAGATGCCTTGAGAAGAAAGGCGCAACTCACAGTCCTATAGGAGGAGGACGAGTTGCCTAAATCAGGGGGCAATCAAATTCATTTTTTGGAAGAGTTGCATGAAAATATCAAGGAATGGTTAGAGCATGATCACACAGTGAAGAACATCATGAAGCATGTGAAGGATGGAAAAACATAGAATTGTTTACTATGCAATGGATTGTTTTACTTTGGGGAGCAAATCTGTGTCCCTAAGTCATCCAACCTTAGGAGGGAACCTGTGAAGGAATGTCATGAGTCACCTTAGGATGACCACCCAGAACAACAGAGAACAATGTCATTGTTAGAGCGAGGATAATTTTGGGAGCGGATGAAGCAGAATGTGGAGGATTATGTTCGCACTTTCCTTATATGTCAGCAGGATAAGATGTACACCAAAATGAGAGCAGGTTTGTTGCAACCTTTACCGATTTTGGAGAGACCATGGACAAGTGTCTTGATGGAATTCATCACACAACTTCCAATGGTGCAGAGATACAATGGGATTTTGGTCATGGGGGATCGATTCTCCAAGTATGTTTTCTTCGTTGCGACGAAGATGCCTTACAACGAAGAATAAGTTGTGAAGTTGTTTTTCAAGAACATAGTGAAGTATTGGGGTCTTCCTTTGAACATTGTGTCGGATAGGGTTGTAAGGCTTACGAGTAAGTTTTGGACAACATTGTTCAAGATTATKTGGATGAATTTATTAAATATTTCATCTTACATTCCGCAAAAAGATGGACATACTRAACAAATCAATGCACTTATGGAGGACTACTTATGGCACTATATACATGCAGATCATATGAATTGGTTGGACTTCCTAGACATCATCCAATTCAACTACAACYTGTAAAAGAGATTGGCAACAAGATACAGTCCATTCGAGTTGAAGAACAATAAATAACCCACAAATCCTCATTTTGTAACACAAGGATACTATGTGATGAATCCATTAGCCATGGGTTTAGTGAAGAGTTCGAAGGATAGGTTGGAGATATCCCGCACATGCTTGAATAACGCATCAAAAATAATGAAGTGATGGGAAGATCGCAAGAAGAACAATGCAAAATTATGAGTAGGAGAGTTGGTCTTACTCAAGATGAGCAGAGGTCATTTTCCACCACCTAAAGGGATGGCTTCATCTCTTATGCAGAGGTATGAGGGACTGTTCAAAGTTCTTGAGAAGATTGGCAACGTCACCAAAAGATTGGAGTTGTCGTTCCACATGTAACATATTCATTTTGTCTTCCACGTTAGCCAATTGAAGTCGTTCCAAAGATACCTGGATTACCCAAGACGAGTTGAGCCATCTAGATCACTGGTCATGGTCGCAAATAAGCCAGAGTTGTAGGTAGACAATATTTTGGTGCATCACATCTTAGGAAAGGGAAGATGTTGAGTGCATGAGTACTTCATCCATTGGAAGGACAAACTCGATGAAGATGACAATTGAGAGAGGTATGAGTCCTTGTGAAAATATGAGGACATGATTCGATATTTTGACAGAGGTAACTACGGATCACTAGTGGTATGAAAGTTGTCGAGATGAAAAAACGTTTAGTGGGGGAGGATGTAAGTCCTTCAGTGATACCCATTGAGTGCACATGATCCTTAGGAATATTCAGTAGTGGGATGGGCAAAGAGGACAAGGAGGAAGTGATCAATTGGGAAATAACTTGTATTATGGGTGTGGGAAGGAGCACCTTGGGGCATGATGGCGACGTGTGATCCAAGGGGACACACACCCTTATTCCCTTGCAATGGATGATGAAGACTTGGGTTTCATTTTGGAAATGGAGGGGAAAATTGAGAGCAGACCCAAGGAGTGGAATCATCTTCCCTTGGCAGCATGGGTGCACCAAGAGGTTGGATGACCCCATCGACACACCCATGGAGAGTCACAAATATTCGAACAAGGAAGAGCATAAGACAAGGGGTGTGAACCCAAGGATGGTGAACATCAGTCTAAGAGACATGATGGTTTATGGGTGGATGGGCTCATTTGGGTGCACTGGGTCCATGAAGGGGTGTGACATTTTGGTTGAGTGTGATGATTTGTGAAGGGGCACAACACACCCAAAAGACGTGATGTTTCACATTGTTGACCCTTGGATTCCATATAAGAGCACAAGACACACAAACAAAGGCACAAGGAAGTGTGAAGGCAAGAGACATGAAGTATTATAAGGCTAGGAACACAAATGGGGTGCACCGTAGGCCAAGGAAAGGAGGAGAAACAAGAAGAGTCTTGGTGTGACATATCCACAAATCTAGATAGTTATGTTGTATGAGGCAGAGTCATGAGACTATGCTCGTCTATGTAATTGGGGCATTATTTCCCTTTTTTTTTTGAATTTTTTATGTTTTGAAATATAATAAATGAAGCCGAGTATTAATCATTATTGATTCCACGTTCACTATATATGTATCTCTTTTGTTTCACATGTTTTCTATTGTATTCCAGAATGACTAGGTGTTAAAGAATGCTAACAAATGTCTAAGTATACAATTGAGTTGCATAGAGTAAGAATGTGAATTTTTTGTAGCCCATAAAAGAGTATGGGTATGCTCTAGGTGAAGAGGCATAGTCCAGGTGAAGTATCCTTGGTTGATCCAAGATGCCAAGTGAGAAATTTCGTGATGTCACACATCCATGAGATGCCAAGGTTGGGCTTGGGAATGACTCTTGGGGGTGTGACACCAAAGATCCTATATGTTGATTAAAGGACATAGATCCTAGAATTTTAATTGTGTGTACATTGTATGATGTTGTGCACTGAGGACAATGAAAAAATAAGGGGGATGGGAATGCAACATCCCTAGTTTTAATGCCTGCAAATTATAATGTAATTGTACAAAGGTGATCTAAGCTAGTGAGTCAATATGTTGGGGTGAAGAGCCCATATTGAATAATATGGCTGAGGGCCTAACTATGAATTGTGTACATAGAAAGGATTAATAAAAGTAGTAATCATTGGTTACGATATAATAGGGATGAAGACAATGGGGGGATATGATTCCACAAGAGAGAGAGAGGGGTCCAAGGGGGAAATATTCATGGGTATTAATCCAGCCCATTTTCCTAAAATTATTATCATTGTGTAGAAACTTCTATTTGTTACTGAGTGTTCCCAAGGCCAGGCGTTAAACTCATGTAATAAACAATGGATGAAGAAACAACCAACACAGACACAACATACTCCCAACTCTTACAAAACCTATTTTAGCAAGATGATAAAAACTATGTAAAACGCCCACAAATTTCTACGCACTTCCAACAAAGCTAGCGCACACACATTCACATGGGCCAAAATAGCTCCAAGTGCACGTAGTGTGTTCCCCTTGTGAATGTCCGTAAAGAAACCTACATAGATGCGGAAACAACACATTTATGAATTTGGTCGGGCCTCAACCATTTGCAGGCTGAAGTAAGTCAATACAAGACCCCAATATTGACCTAAAATCTCACCTTGGGATGACTGAAAAGATGGGATGTACCTCTAAAGGTCTCTCATTCACACTTGGAATGAGTTATGAAATACCTTTCTATGGTCATATAAATAGATGGACATTGTATGCTAAAAAATAAAAAGTTCATTGTCTTGTTATGTTGCCCAATTACTCTTGGAGAAACCATTTGTTCTCTTGAGAATAGTTAGTGTAAGTATTGCGTAGGGAAGGAATTCCACCTCTTGGAAAGCTTTTCTATAGAGTTATTCACCATTTTAAATTCAAGATAGGAGAGTTAAATCTCTACTTTGAGGGATTCAAGAGCCCTCCCTAGGAGGAATATGGGATTCATAAATCCCACATTTCTCCTCTTGGTGTTCTCAATTTCAAATACCATTCTCTATTGGGTAACCATGCTTTGTGTCAAGTTTAATGCACCCTTTGTTTATATTTTCTTTGTTTAGTCTTCTTTGTTTATCATTCCTTTCTTGTTCTATTTCTTGTTTTCTTTCTTGCAAGATCAATAATCTACTAATCATTGTTCTTTGTTGCTTTGCTAGCCTATCAAGGAAACTAAAGGGGTCTTTTCGAAGTTGTTTGTCGGGTAATCCACAGTTGGTGTCATTTTTGTCGACGTTTCGAATCCGAATCGGGATTCATCATCAGGACTAATCGTCAATTGATAGATTTGTTGATCTCGGTCAATTAATAGTTATTGTATCTTGTTTTTCTCACTCTAGTGACCAAAAACCCCAAACAAAGAGGGTGGGTGTGAAGAGTCACATATTATAGTTATTGGGAGCATGGGGCTGAAGTACAATCATATTTAGGAAGAGTGAGAGTCAAGCAAGCAAGGGAAAGAGAAGGAAATTTGTATGCATAGAGGAGATTGTTTTTACATGCAGGTTTTGGGAAGCAAGGGAGGAGATGAGTGTTGTAAAGAGCACCAAAAATGTTGTGCTTGAAGACAACCATTTTTTTGTTGTGTCTTATGATGAGAAAGAGGCCCATGTGCATGTTAAATGGGTTTTAATATTGTAGTGCATTTTCCCATTTAGGAAATGGCTCTAGATAGTTTTGAAGGTTGTTGTGAGAACTCCTGGAGTAGTTGTTATGTTTTTGGTCAAGAAGGTGCACTAGAGCCTTGGAGGGAAGTGGGAAGGCCCGAGGGACTGTGTGCAATGAAGGGGGATCAAATTCCTTAGGTTGTCTAGGTTTTGGGGAAGAGAGTAGAACTTAGGTTTGGGTTCCTAAGTGTGGAGCATGGACAAACAAGAGGGATAGATATTCTTG
The DNA here is from genome assembly GCA_010110895.2 of Picea sitchensis. NCBI lineage: Eukaryota > Viridiplantae > Streptophyta > Pinopsida > Pinales > Pinaceae > Picea > Picea sitchensis. Next base: position 202,259 of record SNQJ01S0000471.1, on the reverse strand, counting down.
TGGGATCATAGCCTCAACTTTAGGGTGGCATGTTGTTGAAAGAAAATGAACAACAACATCTATGGCTGGGAGGTTCATCCTTCGTACACAACCAATTGGGTAATTATTAACAAATAAGTGTTATGTTTTTATTATGTTTTTATTATGTTTATTTTCTCTATGCAAATGGTTCATATGAATGTTTTGTGTTTGTTGTGTTCTTATTGGTTGCATTCAAATTTTTAATATATGTTGTTAGATGCATTTAGAACTATGGCATCACTCAAATGCTTAAATCTATGTGTGATCAGTAATTGGTAAGCTACATAAAATTATTCAGTAGAAAGTCTTATTTTAAATGTGTTTTATGCTCGTAATGTTCCTCGATTGGACTGGGGCACATTACAAAATACCCAAGATTGTTGTAACTGATCGAAATACAATTTTCATTGGTAATTTTTGGATTGAATTGTTTTCTTATTTGGGTACTCAATTGACTCACGACTCCTCTTACCATCTTTAATATGATAGGAAAGCTAAGATTGTGAATAAATTCTAGAAGGGTATATTTGTTGCTTTGCAACTGATAAGTAAACACAATGGATCAAGTGGTTTCCCTTTGCAAAGTGGTGTTACAACATGTCCTTCCATACTTCATGTAACACTCTAATTTTGATCCTCAAATTAGTAATGCATATTTGTAAATATAATAAATGGCCAAGAGCCAAGCGATGTAATATGTAAACATTGCACATTGAAAAATAATAAAATAAAATACATCGCCAGACATAAATGGATAACGATAGATTCATGGGGGGCTATGATTATACAAGAGAGGGGGATAAAAAGGGGGTTTAAGGGAAATTTCACATGCCTATAATCGCGTGCCATTTGCCTAAATAATTTTTCTTATTGTTTAATTATGCCCTTTGAGTTATTAAAACCAATCATTGAATGCATGTAGGAGGTTGGTAGGAGAGCCATCTCACCTAGTTATTGATGCATGAGATACATACACTTGTGATGGGAATTGTATCATTGAATTCATGTAAGAGGTTGGGTGAGAGAGTCAACTTACATATTTATTGAAGCATGGGATGGGTACAATTTTTGGGGGGATTGTGAGAGTCAAATATGCATAAGAGAAAAGAGAAGGGAAATTTGAGTAGGAGGAGAGATGATTTTTGGGGATAGAAAGAAGAGATGAAGAAATAGATCTTAGTGTTGGGAAAATGGAGGCAACCATAGTAAGTGTGGAGGACATCTTGTTAAAGCTAGTAATTATTCTAAGAATGAGATTTCAATGCTTGTAAGTGAATTTCGTTTGAGAAATTACCCAAAGGAGCATGTGTGAATGTTGTTGTGAGCACTCCTACTAAAACTTGATTTCCTAGAGCCCCAAATAGAGAGACTCTTGGATGGCCTATACTATATCCCTTGAGGGAATGGAGATTGTCTGAGGGACTACAGTGAAAATAAGGAAATCTCATCCATTGGGTTGTGTAGACTAATGGGGAAGATAGATGGGCGATTGGAATTGTTGTAGGAATTATGGAACTATTTTTTTATTGAGTATTGGGCTATTTATGTGGACTATAGAAACCCCATAAGATCTTGTTCATCCTTGTGGATTATATCCCTAGACTGGGGGTGGCCTATTGCAGAGATAATTGGTACAACAATGCATATGGCTGGGTGGAACATATTACATCTAAAACAAGTTGTGTAAAACATTTATAAAGATAAGTGTCATGATCATTGTTGATTTACTATTTCAATGTCGTGTTTAATTATTTTTATTCTATGTTTTGTATGTTTGAATGTTGTTGTGTGTGTTTAAATAGCCTGCATTTATGATTTCAAAATTATTGATAAATGTGTGAGTCCTTTTTGTCATGATGTGTGTAGGCATTTGTTGGATTACTGAGAGGGGGGGGTGAATCAATAATAGAGAAATTTATTCCTTTTTAATAGTTACTAAAGATAGATTTTTCAGTTTTTTGAAAGACAAATTTTTTGGTTCATTGAAAGACAAATTTTTATTTCTATTGACGGGAAAAAATTTGAAGTTCATCGATAGGATGAATTTTGAGGTTTGTTGATAGATAAAATTGGTTGTTCACCAATGGAACAAAATTATTTTTCTATAGATGAGACAAAATTAGAAGTTCTCCAATGAGACAAATTCAGAAGTTCATCGATGGAAGAAAATTTTGGGTTTGTCGATGGGAGAAATATTTAGTCCATCGATGGAAGAAATAGTTTGATCACCAATGAAGGGAAATGAGGATGATGACATGGATTCACTTGGGGATGATAGGTGGACATCAACTACCACATGTCATGCCATGTCAACAAGTTAATAGTATTTAAAAAATGTCTCGGGCCAAAAATTTGTTTTGGCCATAACATTAGTAGAAAAACTCAAAATCGGGTGAAATTTTAGGGGTAAGTCCATAGTGAGGAGGAATAAAAAAGTGCTAGTGAGGGCCACTAGTCAATTCTACTCCAATTTTCCAAAGACTGTGAATTAGGGATTTTTAAAGAATTGTTGATGCGGTAAAAGAGAAACTATTTCATATTATCCTTCAATTCCTAATTTTTCCAATGAGATATTGTTTGCTCGATTCAGTCTTTAGAAAATCAATTTATGGGATGTGGAAAATTGCATGGCCAGTATCCAAGAAAAAATGTGTCTCTTATTTCTTGAATTTTTCAGGCATATATGTTGTCAACCTGGAAAAAATAATGTTACCATCATGTTCTTTACTTCTCCAACTTTCCAACAAGCCATCTTGTACCCAATTTGGCCACCTTAAACTCCAGATATGGCCCCCAGACGTCCACACTAAATAGTTGTCGATCTCATCTCAGGGTAACTCATGATATTTGATCTTATTAGCTTAATGATTTATCCCACATGTGTTGTGGGAAGGGATTGAAAGGGGTTTATATTGTTTTCCCCTCCCATGGTAATTTGTATGTGAAGTTCATAGAGATATGGAGTGTTGATCCCACATTAATGTTTTGACCATGCATGCATCCAGAAAATAGAAAATAAATAAAAAATAGAAATATAAATAAACCTATGTGTGCAAATCCTAAAGTCCTGAAAATAATAAAATAATCCCAAAATCCAAAATTCTCATGTTTGAAATTCATATCCTAAAAAAACATAAAATAATCCAAAAATCATCTCCAAAAGGTTTGTGGGAAATGTTTGTTCGGAAAACCTAAAAACTGAAAGTTGAAAACCTGATAGGAATGCGGGAAGGGGATGTCCAATAGGATTGTTGGAAAATCCCTGCAATAAAATCTCTTGAATGATAAAAACAAAATATCCTGAAATGAAAGTATATGAAGGTGTTACGGTAAAATATCTCGAATGTCCATGGTAAAATTTCCTAAATGTAAGGGGCGGAAGGAGGGGGATCAAGGGTTCTCTATGTCCCTGATGAAATCCTAGAATTGGTCTATTCTTAGGGATTAGGGGAAGACACCAATAACATGGCAGAAGCTCTGAGTCTTTGGCAAGGCCTCACCCAAGCCCGGGATCTAGGCATCAATGAAATCTTGGTGATAGGATATTCTCGACCCCTAATACAAGCCTTGGTCACTAACTCATTACCAAATCAAATGAAACTTTAGCAACTACTCAAGAAAATCCAGCGACTCTCTAATTCCTTCCGACAGATTGATTTTTTCCATGTTCTCTGGCATTTAAATGGAGATGCGGATCAAGAAGCTAAAGTCCCCACTCCCTTGAGAAAGGGACTTCTCTCACTCAATGGGACCATGTCTTTCACCCCAATCCATTAACGGTCTGAGGTGGGTGGCTCATAGGTGGTCTCGTTCAAGGGGGCAGTCGAACGATACTCCTCCCCTCGTCTCAGTCTATGGCATCACCTCAGCGACTGACAACTCCCTTGCGCGATGGTACTTCTTCCTCCATGTCATGTCACTCCACACATTCCTACATGAATCTGCCCTCACACCCCTCAAGTAGTCCAGTACCAAGCCCATCTCTCTCCCACAAGACGCTCACGTGAGTTCCCTCTGAGTCATGTCTTCGCATGCTCACTCTGCAGTTAAATTAAGGGTGGCAGAAGCTTGCATATCAGCTTTATCTTCCTTTGGTGAACATATATCTTTCTTGGCTCCTTTTGCAAGGTCCCTTTCCCTTCAAACTCTGTTAGATTATCCTCTAGCCCACCAAATTGCCTCCAGATCCAAGACTATTTCTCCACCCAATCCCCCACCTTCACTGGAACAGGAAATCTGCAAACTGAAGTGGAAGCTAAGCGTGCATAGAAGGTTTCTTCTCTGGCTGGATGGGGAAGGTGGCAGAATTTTTAAGATGCTCGAAGAAGATCTAATCCAACTCAAAGAGGAAGCTATGGAGGCCCTCACACAAACAACGCAACAGGTTAATGAAAGAATTGTGGATTTAGAATCCAAGATGGAAAATTTGGAGCTTCAAGCTGCCAGGACGACCCTCCAACAAAATGCAAGGGTGAAGGTATCGTTGAATGAAGGACCCTCGAACCCGTAGCAACAGGTGTAATTATTCTCTTCTCCTCTTTTGGATCTTGCCCAGTTTGGTTACTTTGAAGAAACATCGTCTGGAGATTTTTAACTCCATAGGAGTCAAATTTTGGAATTTAATACATAATGGGCATTTATGGGCTATGTCTTATGGTGCCTATATATGTAATTTTGGACTTCATGCACAGGATGCATGCCTGAACTATGTATATGTTTTCACAGTGGTCAAACCACTGCTATATTAATATAAATTCCACTTTCTTATCAAAAGAAAAAATGTCCTAAATGTAAATTCCCAAAATGAATGTCCAAACGAAGGTGTTGCGGGAAGGTGAGAACCTGGAAGGTATGCAGGAAAAGTCTCACAGTTAAAAATCCGAAGTAAAATTTTTGAAATCAATCTCCCGAAATGAATCTCTTGAAGGTGTTGCAAAAAGGGGGAACCCAAAATATGTGTGGGAAAATGATTTCAGGAAGGTGATAAATAATAAAATAATTGAAAATCTCATGTATGATGGAGGGAGTTCCTAATAGGCTTGCAGGTTTCAAGGAAAACTTTAGACATGGTAAAATGACATCTCGATGCGAGGAGTCTGATCGGGTGAGTCTCATGGCCTTGTAGGATTTGGATTTTGAGGATAATTATGAGAAAGGTAGTTTGACATCCCGATGGGTGAAAACTCGAAGAGGTGAGTTCGATAGGGATGGTCGGGAAGGTAACTTAGGAGGAATGTTATTCGGGCTTAGGGATTAGGAAAAAAATGAGAATAAAATTTAAAAATAAAATAAATAAAAACCAAAGTCCGAAATAAAAATGAAAATAAAATAAAATAAATATAAATATCCCTAAATAATAATAAAAAAATAACTTTAGGATTTCAGGAAAAAATGTGTGTACGTGAAATATGTCAACCCCAATGGTAAAACCACGAACTAAATTCCCTGATATGAAAATAATTTGGATGGAAAAAAATAACAAAATATACGTCCCATGGTGCATGTCCGATGATAAAGTCATGATGAGGAAAGTTCCCAAAGGGGAAAGTCTGATGATAAAGTCCTGAAAGGGAAAGTTCCCAATATGGTAAATCCCTTGTGGAATAAAATAATAAAAATAAAATATACATGAGATTCGGGAAACAGGAAATTCAAAACCATGGATAAAATGAAAATAAAAATCAAATGAAATAAAAATAAAAAACAAAATGCAAAAATAAAATAAACAAATTGTAAAAATAAAAATAATGAAAATAAAATAAAGCTAAAAAGTAAAATAATAAATAATAAAAAGTAAAATAAAAATATGGGATAAAAAAAATAAACAAAAATGTACAAGCCCATATATACAAAATCAAATCTAGATGTGGTAAGAAAAAATGAGCCTTAGTTCTGAATATGGGTTAAGATTCCACCTCTGGGTCATGGTTCCAAGTGCAAATCAAGGTTCCACACCTAAGAATCCAAGAAATATGAAAAAGTCATATTATGAAAACTCTGGATGTCTAGGACTTGGATAAAGGCACTTGTTAAAGGAAAGGTCGAATCGAGATACTTCATGGGATATGACACATACGAAGTCAGGTGGATGTCACACAAGAACCAATTCAAACACCCAGAATAAGTATCATGTGGATTTTGATGATAGAGAGGTTGAATGGTGGAGATGACAATTCATATGACACATCAAGGCCATGTAGGGTGACACCAAGGAAAAATTGGAAATTGAATCCAACTTGGCATACTGATGCCAGGAACATTAGATGGGAAGGATATTGTCAGATCAAACTATTCAACACCATCTATTTACTCATGATCAATCCATACTTAGATGTGAAAGGTTATGAAATGTGGTGAAATTCAAGATTCGGATGGGTAAAAATTTGGGGTTTCTAATTTATAAATACTTGAGGATTAAGATAGGGATTCAAAGGTTGTTGTGGACATAGAAAAATTTGGGGTTTCAAACTCTTTTTATCACTTGGAAGCTCTTATCTTGAGTTTCCTTTCCTCTGTGACCAAATTCACATGATCATGCTTTCTTGATTGTGCACAATATTTCTCTTTTGTTTGAGGATGATTCTCTTGATGACTTGAAACAACATAAGTATCTTGCATAGGAAATGAATCTGCAACCCTATCACTGCAAAAATAGGAAGAATTGATTTTGTTACACAAGGAAGAAGACACTTTCTAATAGGTTATGAAATTTGCATTCTTTCCCTTTGTCATTTTACTAACAAATCTATGAAAAATAGTTGGGCTTGTTCAAAAATGAGGAAATGAAAAGAGAGAATTTATTAGAAGAAATCATCTATGATCTTAGTCTTTTATGAGAAATCTACTTCTATAAAAAAATATCATGAAATATCTGTAAAAAATGTTTTTCTTACTTGTATCTAAGCACAAATAATATCTCAAACTCTTGAAAAAAATTGAAGATCCTCTAATTCTAGTTATGGATTTTAAACTGAGGAATTTGATTAACATGTGACAGGTTGATCATGAATATGAGTACAATAGGAACAAGATAAAAAGTAACAATATGTTTTTCATTCAAGCCAACAATTCACTTCTCAATGATGTAGTGGGATGATAGTACATGTTGATGCACAAGGAAAAAATGGATCCTTAAAATCAAATCCTCTTCAAGTCAAAAAAATAGAGCATTAAACCCTGCAATCAAATAAGATCAAAAAATACCTTTAAATCCATTAAAATCAATTAACACAAAAGGATCAAAAGACAACCTATCTATCGCATCACATAGGGCTCAAAGAAGCATCATAAATCAAAGGTATATTGAAGAACATATGGAAGTACAAGATCAAAGAGATTATTGGTCATGGAAAACCTCCTCAAAGATAAATAATGAATAAATATCTAAATCACTAACCACCTCAAGGTAGATAAAGAATATTTAGTAGGATCATAATAGTATTGGATTAGGAATTAGATCTAAAAAAATTAATGGGCCTTTCCTTTTTCTTATTTAAGTAAAAATAGAGGGGTGATTGTTGTTTCCACAACAAATGGCAACACACTTGAAGAACTAGATATCTCTGTCACAGAAATATACGGAATTCACTTCAAATATGAACGTTAAGAATAAGCTCCAAAACTGCAGATAATTTTCCAAACGTTATGTGTATCATAATGATGCTAAATTTCTAAAACTATAAATCAAAATTTCAAGTATTAGTTATCTAACATACCATTTTCAAAGAGTCAATTAGCAAGGTATTTTCTTTATCTGGATACAAACTTTTGTTTGGCTTTGGTTTGACCATGATATTTTTTCACTTTTATAACAAGCATAAATCTACATAAGTGTGTTCATCATCTCTCTTCTCCCGGCATTGTTGTTTTGTCAACGAGTGCCCATAGCCCCGATGAAGTTGCCTCGGTACCATACAAGCATGGCCCCGCTACTATTGAGTGTCCATATCCTCGAAAGGCTTACTTCTATTTTCCACACTATTAATAGTTCTTTCAACTTCTTTTTTATTGTTTACATTAATGCTCGCCCTTTTATATTTGTATATAAGTATTGCATGTGTAATTGGGTGTATAGGAATCAAGGTGATACGAGAGTTGCTTTGATTTGATAAGTAGACATTGTGTATCTAAGTTTAACCCACAAGTCTCCCCAAGAACCATCATAGTTGTAGCCATCTTATAAATGTGAGGTGGATGGAGCTCAAAGAAAAAAATTGATAGACACTTTCTTGTACTTATGGATTCTTGTTGTATGCTCAGTAAGCATGGTTCAAACCCCACCCCCTTCTCCTCTATTTTGGGGTTGCGCGACCTCCCAGTCTAGGATCATTCAATTCATTGATTTGAATGACTCGTTGGGCTCCTAATGGTAACCAAATTAACTTGACACGGGCCCTTCCACCTTTTCGTCGCAGATTGTGTGGCACCCGCAGACCCTCTCCTTAGCTCTCTTCAAATATTAATGCTAACATGTGCTAGCTCTCTATGCTAGGATTCCCCTATGATGTGACCACGGACTACGACCGTGGGCTAGCTCCCTTTGCGACTCCATGCCTCTGAACTTTTGTGAACTACTTGCTCCCTCTTTCTCGATTCTCGAATCGGTGAATTCTCCAAGACCAAATCTACGGTCCACGTTCTTCTCGCGCTCGACGGTTGAGATCAAATCGTGAGTTCGAACTTCATGAGTCCTCTCTTCTCTCAACTCCTTCCTTCCTGATTTTCGAATCAGTGAAGTGTTGACTTCTCACCATGTGTCCTATCTCGATGGACGGTCAGGATTTATTCGGCTCCCATCTCCTCAGGTATTTTCTTCATGTCTTTCCTCCGAAGGGTTCTTCCTCCGAAATCCATGGATCTTAGCCACGTGCCCTTCCTAGTATCAACAACTAGGATCAACTCACTCTTCACGACCCTGCAAAGATATTCGGGACTTCACAAGTCTTCGACTTCTCTTGCACACTTATCACAATTTCCTCTTCGAGACTTAAGTTGTTCTCAAACTTATTTTGCACTCCTTGCAGAGTTATGCGCAAAATATTTTGTGACTTTTCTCGGCTTGAAAAAATTCAAGGTTCTCAGTTCTCTTGCGACCTTTAGTGCACCTTCTCTTTCCCCCCCTCACAACTCGATTCCTTTCCTCATGATATTTGTAAGATGAACTTACAATATCCTTGGTGCACCCTGCGTGCTTGACTCAGGGTTTCGACGGCTTCTCCCTTAGCCTTCCTGAGGTTTTAAGACATCTCCTTTCCTTTGTCGATGCACTCTTGCAAAGCCTTCCTTCCTCAGAATGTTTAGTAATTCTAGGATTCTCTTAAGTATTCCAACACTTTAGAATGTGTTGATCATGCATGTCCTCATACCAACTCGATGTTCTCCTGGAAGAGTACTTCATAGTGTTTAGTAACTCTGGACTCTATCTTCCCTTATATAATCTTTCTTTCCAAGGTACTTAACCACCTTGAAATTTCCTCCCAAGTTTTTGAATTATCCTGGTATGCCCTCCTGGAAGTTTCTCTTCTGACTCCACTGAGCTCAGACATGCACTCTTTGCATCGATTCATAGAGTTTTCTCACTATGTTGCGTACCCCTTGCACTTAACCTAGAGAACCAAACCTAATCCAACACACTTGCAGATAGAAAATTATATCTCTATCCCTGCAGATGATTTCTAACATTCATCTACAATTCAAATGCATACAAATGACATTCATCACCAAATATCCATTACACAGAAATTGATAACAAGAAAAACTGTCATTTTTCTATTAGTGGCAGAATATCAAACTACAAATGTTGAGTCCAGACTGCAACTCAGTCTCGGTCCTCTATGTTTCTCTCCCTATTCCCTATTCATATGTGTCTCATCCTCTACTCGGATTCCTACTCTACTGGAAACAATACAAGATTTTATACAAGAGGGGATCGATGAGCTTTCCCCCCAAGCTAATCTAGTGGTGTCAAATCACCATTCAAAAACACTTGTCTAATGGGAAAATTAAAATGATGGAAATCTGATCTGAATCGGATGCAGATCCCTCCTACCATCAACCACTTAATGGCAACCTTATCTCCAACTTGTGTGAAGGCATAACTTAGCTCTTTCGTCTTGTCAACATTAAATTCCCTGATCACACTTATATTCTCAAGGCCAAAATGAGAGGGTGGTGCCTCTCCCTTCCTTGAATGCACACCATGCGTGTAAATCGATTGGCGCGTGTTGAGCTGGAGCGATGCTCCTACATCAAAGCACATGCAATCCACGACAACTATCATTCATTATCCACATATAAGAACTTCATGAAGGTTTTTTCATATAGAACATCCCATTAATTTGAAGACTTGTAAGAATGTCTTCAGTGTATGACTAGATTTGGACCCACCCCGCATTCAAACTCAAAGATTAATCCTCGAGTCAGATGAAGGAGTCAAATCATCTTAGGGAACATCCACATTCAAATTAAAAGATGAAGATAATATGTACAAGAAGGAAAGCACTGAGTTCAAAAACTAAAACTAAACCCAAATCATGAAAAAGAAAATAAAACTAAATTAAAAGAAATCCAAACTTGAAAATGGCAGTCATCCGAGTAAAATAAAACCAAACTAAAAAAAACAGAGAACACAACAACATGGTATAAATATGGGCAAACATCAGAGTATGAATGATATATACAAAAGTGTTTACATTCCAACTCTAGAAATTAAAATAAGGGGAAAATATTCACTAGATCAACTTTCCACGTAAACTAAAACCCAACAAGAGTTATTTTTCAAGACCAAGTACATAATCTAGAAATCAAAATCAACAAGATTATGAAGAATAATAATCAATTAAATTGATATCAAATCAAATCCTTAGTCCAATAAATTTGAACCTTTATTGGTGACAATAATTCAAATTCTTGAAAAGATAAAATTCAATAAATTCATGACTTACATTTCACAAGAAGTTGCACCCTACACTATTACTGCCATGGATAAGGTCTTGGTAAACTGATATTTTGAAAGTGCAATACCTTCACTCTTAGAAATTGCATTGATTATTTTTCACCAAGATATTCATTGTCTCTTTGATTATTAATTATAATCATTTAAATGATTTTACCAATCACACCTGATGTGATAAGAGAATGAACCAACTGCCATGATTGAAAAATTAAGAAAATAAGGAAGTAAAATTATGAAAAATTAAGAAAATAAGGAAGTAAAATTATGTATAGATAAAAATAAATAAAGTAAATGAACTAAAATAAATTAAAAATCAAAAGTAAACTATGTCACACATTAAAACAAGAATCAAATTGAAAGGTAAGCATGTAATCCATTAAATCATGAACATCCTTAGAAAACGCATTTTCAGTGAAAACAAGGGAAAGAGTTGGGAAATGTATGTGAACCATTTGAAATAAATCCCAAAAGATAGATTCCCAAGGTAAAGTTCACAATCTGGAAGGAAAAACAAGCAAGGTCGTGAGAATTGATAATAAAGTGAATAATTTGTAATTGCAACAAAATTTTGTGATCCAATTGACACATGAATTTTCCCTTTCATATAGTGAAACAATTCAACTTATCCTGGTACTTAACAACATAGGTTAATGGAAATGCTCAACCAAATAGATTTTCAAATTATGGATGTGAAACATTCCACAAACACTCAAACCTCTATACTCATTTCCATGAATAAGTCTCTTGCACATTTGAAAACATCAAAATTTTCAATCTCAGAAATTACATCCGATATATTTAACCAAAGCATCAATTTATCCTTTTCATGAAAGATGATTATTAATTCCAAATATTCAAATGATTCAATATGATGGAGCAATGGGGCAAGAAGAGTATATCATCATGGCTAAAAGTGACTCCAAACAACAATTTCTTTGAAATATATTTCAGTCAAAACTATATTAAATAATATATTAGAAATCATGCATAAAAGAGATGATTAGGGCTAGATTTCTAATAAAAAATCAAATTGATAAATAACATGATTGTTTAATTCCAAAGATTGATAGCATAGAAATATTTTTCCAGTTAATCTAGGAATAGAAGTTCAAGAGTAACATGTCCCTAAGTTGTCCAAACATGTTCCCAGTGTGTAGGGAAGAATGTATTTTGTTGCTCGCTACACAAACAAATTTTTCAACATACACAAACGACAAAGAATCCTATATTCAACTAGTTAATATTATGATATGAAAACTCTTCCTTAAATGGCTAACCAAGAAAGATATTTCCAATTAGAATTCAATTAATATACATATATCAAATTGGAAATATTTAAGTGTTCATTTTCATAACAAAAAGAAACTATTGCATGTATGATTTAAAAAAAAAACATTTTCATTACTTTGTAAAGTGATAATTTTTCTATTAAAGGATCATTGTATGATAATTATGAATGTCATGGTATGGATAGTGACCAGAAAATTATTCCAACTATTCAACTAAAAAGATTCGAGAGTGCGATAACTAATTGTTTCCCTTTTGTCAAAAATATCCTTGAAAAAAAAATCATTCAGGGAAAAACTTTAGCATGTAAGCCATTCATTTGTCTTTCCATCTTAGTCAAGAAATTCTATTTTTTCAATTCAGCCAAGAAGTTAATTTTATTGAGATAATAAAAGACAAAAAGAAAACTAGATAGAGACTAGAAACCACGGTTATATTAATCTAACTAACTAAAAAGAAAAATAATCTACAGTTGTAATTTATTAAAGATCGGTCATGAAGGATTTATTCATTGATCACATCTCGAATAAGAGAAATATGAAGCCTTAACGATAAGGGTAGATAATTACTTATAGCTAAATTTATTGAAAACCAAAAATAAAAACTACAATAAATGACTTATGCAAAGAAAAGAAACTAGCCTAATCTATCCTACACTGCATTGGCTACAAATTCACTTGAAATCATAAAGCCAATGTAGTCATCCATGTAACTCCAAACCTACAATCACATGTTCATTGAATATTAGTAGTAGAAATTGTAGTAAGAAACTAAAAATAGGAGGAATTAAATAATTAAAAACTCTATCTATCATACTAAAGATATCACAATTATTATTAATGGGAAACATAGGCAAGTAAGATCCTGCTAACCATGCCTCAATTCTATCATAAAAACTACAATGGCTATCATAGATTGATGGAGGGAGTTCACAAGAGAGTAGTATACCTTCATAGAATCATTTATAATGAAATGTACCTTTTGGGAGAGTCTTATTGTCGATATTATCATTTATTCCAGAAGACAAGGAAAAATAATGAGGGCTTGACATAACCATTGGTGGAAACCAAAGTGCCTCATTATTTTAGCAAGTCTCTTTGGGCTCATAATTCACATAACCAACCAATTGAGATAAATTAGTGGAATAAACTAATATACATGAACTATATTCCACTATTGTATAGGGCATATCATTAATAATATGGTGGAAACCACTAATATCACCAATCTCAACTAGTTGGCTACTTGTACAACAAGACTCTCTATTAATCAAAGATGGAGTTGAATAAAAAGAAGACACAATCTGATATATATTTGCTACAACAATCCCTCCATCCCATGTAAAAGGTTGATAAGGAAGAAAACTAGAAAGTTCATGGGAAGAGGTCTCATCCTCTATATCTTCTACATGCATGTTATTGTTGATGCATGTAGCACCAGACATGTATTTCCAAATATGCTTGGTGTCTAGCATGCAAAAGTCATCGAAAACCTTCTATTTTGGTAACTTTACTTTAGTTAAAGGAATTATTAAAGTAAAGTTCTTTTATTAATTAATTATTTAATTAATTGAATTATTTAAGGAAAATGTTAAAAGTAATTAGCATGTAATCTTAGCCATTAATATCAAGTGAGGTGAGAAGTAATCTCAACCGTTAATCACTTTGGAGATTGAGGTTAGATTATAACTCAAGATTATAAAAGCAAGACTAGGGTGAAGGAGGAAGACACTTGATACTTGTGTTGAGAGAGTCGACACAAAGAGGGTTGGATCACGAAAGACTATGATTGAAGGAGAACTTGGAAAGGTGGAGAAGGAATTCCATCTAGAGATCATATCATTGAGAAGAGAGAATAGAGGTTTCTGCAAGTGAGTTTCAGTTGATCGAAGCCACGGGGAATATTTTCATTGTACGGAGTTTTCCGTACAGGATTTATGTATGTGTACGCGGGCACAAATAGAGACAGGCACGTATATGCGGGCATGATTAAGGACATGCACATACATCTCGAAAATCATGTAGATCTCAATCGTACAATATATCTGACTTTTCCAAGTTTGTCTGTAGTTGTATTTCTCTCAGTGGTCCATTATCCATGTTACGGGAGCCTTGATTTTAGCATAATAAAATCATTCTCATCATTGGTTTTCCCTCCGAGGTTTTTTTGGGGGTATATACCAAAAACTATTGGTGTTTATGTGTGCATGATTTGGTTTCCAATTTTTTCTCCTGCTAGATTTATTGAGTTGAATATTTCAGCAGTGTATTTTTGTTTTGTTAGTTGTTAATATAATTTTCAATAAGGAAATCACTAGATAATAAGATACCTAGGTGTTGGAGTAAGGGGATTTCAACATGGTATCAAAGCACATGCTCTGAAGGGAAGCCATATATTAGATCCATAGCAATTGATAGCAGATCTATCAGATCTGTATGATATATTTGTAGATCCATAACCAGCAGGAAGAAATCAAAGGACATATTTTATAAGAATAGTCGTACTGAGGCAAAACTAGGGTTTTGCATGTTTACAGGGATGTACGCAGGTTGCAAGGAGGAACAATTGCATACATACATGGGTGTATTTGGAGAAAAACGTGTATATGTGGGATGTAGTAAGCACGAGAACATACATACACGGGATTTCTTAAAAGAGGGCATGTACATACCCAAGGGTTCAGTTGTGACATGCATGTACATGTGTTTATAGGTTAGTATAGGGGGAGTTTCCAACAGCAGGTTATTTTCCAAGGAATTTTATCAGATCTTAGGGATGACATCAAGACCGTTGAGAGTTGAAGATAAATTGGATGGAGCATCCAACTTCCTATCTTGGAAAACAAGAGTAAATTCGACATTGAAGGAGTATGACCTTTGGGAGTTAGTGGAAAAAGTAGTTACTCCACCGACAGATTCGATAGATTTGGAAGCTCACAACAAGAAGGAGATCAAAGCAGAGAGGGTCCTCTTGGATTCGATGAAATTTCATCTAATTCCTCACCTATCTAAGAATAATATGACCAAAGAGATGTTTGATGCCTTGGTAAGTTTATTCTAGAGAAAGAAAATGAATAGGAAGATGGTTTTAAGGAATAAAATCATATCGATGCAAATGTGTAGATCTGATAGTGTTACCATCTATCTCATGAGGATCACACAGGTGTATGATCAACTTGCATCCACAGAGGAGAAAATGGAGGATGCAGATCTTGTGAATGTGGCATTGAATGGTATTCCCAAGTCTTGGAACCATTTGTCAAAGGAGTTTGTTCTCAAGAAAATCTCCTAAATTGGTAGAGACTTTGGGATGATTGCATCCAGGAAGAGACTCGAGAGGAGTCTAAGAGTAGCAAGAAGGGAGGTAGTGAGGATAAATTGGCTCTTGTCAATAAGATGAATAAGGGCAAAGGAAATATTTCTAGCAATAAGGGTAACAATAATGGAGGATCATCACAACCAAAGAAGAAGAAGGACTTGAGTAAAATCAAGTGCTTCTCATGTCATAAGAATGGACATTATGCATCTCGATTTCCATAGAAGAATAAGGGTAAATGAAATATGCAAAATGCATCATCAACAAAGACACGTCTATATGAGTTTGCAATGAATTTTGAGAAGGATTTATCACTAGTTTCTTTCCTTTCTACTAGCACAACAATGAAGAGTGTGTGGTTCTTGTAAAATGGTGCATATCATCATATGACATAAGCATGGGATCTATTTAGAAGTTTGATGGACAGGGAATCAAATTTTCATGTGCATCTTGGTGATGATTCCAAGTATGCAGTGAAGGGAGAGGGAACAATTACAATTCAACTTGAGTTAGGAGGTTCGTTAGATTCCCAAGATGTACTTTATGTACCAAGTTTGAAGAAGAATGTGTTTTCAATCTTAGTTATGGAAGACATGTTTTTTTTCTGTTACTTTTCATATAGGTACGGTACTCATACATCCATAGAAAGCTAACACTAAAAACGCAGTGGTCTTTGGGGTTAAAGGAGTGGTCGTTGGGGTTAGAGGGGGAAATTTATACATGTTACAAGGAAATTCTGGTTAGGATTTGGTACATGAAAGTGACAACCTATGTGAGTTGTAGAACAAGAGGTTGGGACACCTACACTATAGGGATTTTCCAATTCTTAGGGGGATTGTTACAGGTCTTCCAGAGTTCAGTATTGAGCAACATGGAGTGTTCAGAGGGTGTGCACTTGGAAATAATTCCAAGTTTGTTTTTTCGAGCAATGAGAGTAGGTGCAAGGGGATATTGGATATTATCCATTCATATGTGAGTGGGATGATGTCAATAGCATAATTACAAAGATATTCATATTGTGTGACGTTCATTGATGATTCTTATAGGAAAACCTATATATTCTTCATGAAGACCAAGGATGATATCTTTGGTCGATTTCAGGAGTTTAAAGCTCAAGTAGAGAACCCACCATGTAAGAATATTAAGGTATTGAGGTCGAATAATGGAGGAGAGTACACCTCCAATGAATTCAAGGATTTTTTCAAGAAAGAAGGGATCAGCAAGGAGCTGATAGTCTCGTACTACCCTCAACAAAATGGGGTTACAGAAAGAAACAATTGTTCCATCATTGGTTCTTCCAGGTCTATTATACATTACCATGAGTCGAGGGGGGTCAGTCTTCTGATATGAACAGAAAAAACATGGAGAAGAAGAAAAAAACCTTCTTAATCATCTGTACCTTTGCACGACCTGTTTGATTAAATTGCAGAAATATCTGGGCTAGCGAGCCTTAGTTAAAATGTCATGGATCGGTACCAGAGAGTGGAGAAACCCCAACCGAAGACTCTGATAAATGAAAATGAAATTTGGATAACTACCCAAGGGAAAATGGGGAATTACATCACATATGCAACCAACCTTCTTCAGAAGGAAAAAGCCTCAGCTGAAATAATTCAAAAAGCTATGGGAAGGGAAATCAACAAGACTGTAACTATTGCAAAGATTATAAAGAGAAGGATTGTTGGTCTACATCAAATTATTAATATTTGATCAATTGACATAACTGATTCATGGGAACCACTAGAGAAAGGCATTCTTCCATTGGAAACCACACGGCATGTATCCATGATTATAATTACTTTATCCACCAAAAAGCTGGAGGTAGTGATTAATGGGTGGTTCAATGCAGATTATTGAGTATTGAATAGATCAATTGCTATAAAATATACATATCGCATCAAAGGATTTACCTCTTCCACAACAACATAAGTGTCAAATCTTCACATTGATCAGTTGTTTGCCTTCATGATTTGTCCTTCATTGATTTCACCTTTCGGGAGAGGTACTTCGAATTCATCAACTTGAAACCAATTGAAGATACCATGGCTCTGAGCTCCCATTTTCGACAGAGAGCCACGACACACGGTGAAACATTTGAAAATTACAGTAGGGAATACTAGATGCCATCCATGGATCTGGCTTGTAGATATGGCATGTAGCTGAGTTTGAAACTCATCAGCAACAATATTTCTTCATTTCCTTTCTCAAACAATTCCCATGGAGCACTCTCAACTATCACAAAAAAAAAATCAAATCTACACAAACATTGTAAGGAACGTGGCTATGAAATCAAACGAAATCAAACTTTCCATGAAAAACCATCATGCAATTACCAGGCCCTAAGAACTATAGAGCTCTGATACCAATTGAAGAAATTAAGCATAATAATATTAGGACAAGAAGATTGGCGGAAAAGGCCTCAAGCCATAATTCTCAACATTGTATTCATCTTAATTATACAAATATATAATACAATAATGAAACCACCTCAATTGTTCTCACATCGACACCGCATCAAGAGATAAGGTAGGAGGAGGACATAGGGGAATCTAGAAACATACTTAGGATAACAACTATATCCTAGCATGTAAAATATACAAAGGTGATATATTAAGACTTAATGATTGTATATGAGAAAGAGGCTAACATGTTTATGTGGGAAGAGGCGTGTAACAAGGAAGTGTATGTGTAGAAAAAGATTCCTCATATGATATTGGGGGACAAGACACCGGAGGAGGCATTCTCATGAGTGAAGCCAGAGATTTTTCATTTGACGATCTTTGGTTAACTAGTCTACATCCATGTGCCTATGGAAAAGAGGAAGAAGTTG
The DNA here is from genome assembly GCA_010110895.2 of Picea sitchensis. Taxonomy (NCBI): domain Eukaryota; kingdom Viridiplantae; phylum Streptophyta; class Pinopsida; order Pinales; family Pinaceae; genus Picea; species Picea sitchensis. The sequence goes on along the minus strand of SNQJ01S0000471.1, from coordinate 183,852 downwards.
GAGACTTCAGGACAGAAGGGTATATTTGTGGGGTACAACGAGACCTCAAAGGATTATAGGATATTCATTCCAATGCAAAGGAAGATAGTTGTGAGAAGAGATATTAATTTTGAGGAGAAATTTGAATCTAGGAGATCTCAGGAGTCAACGGTAGTGGCAGAGAATGAGTAGCAACAAACTCTGAAGGATGAGAAACAATCAATAGTTCAGAATTTAGGTGGAGAGGAGGAGTTATCCCCTTCCAGTCCTATCAGGAGACCCATGTGACTATTATAGAAATTGAAGGATTTTGGTGAGGCTCCTAGGTGTGAGGTCAGAGAGCACAGGACTCCGAAAAACTTTCTGAACTATGTGGTTCTTTTGAGTAGCATCATTGATGTTGAGCCTTTCAATTTTGAGGAAGAAGCAGATTAGAAATTATGATGGGATACCATGGTAGAGGAGTACACATCTATTTTGAGGAATGATGTTTGGGACATAGTGTTGAGACCAAAAGAGAAGTCAGTTGTGAGTTCCAAGTGGCTCTACAAGATCAAGCATGTTGCAGATGGTAGCATCGATAATTTCAAGGAGAGGTTTGTGGAGAGAGGGTTATCCCAAAATGAGGGAGTGGAATACGAGGAGACATTTTCTCCAATCACAAGGCATGCTTATATTTGAGATGTTATTTCTATTGCTTCAGTTATGAGGTGGAGGATACATCATATGGATGTGAAAATATAGAGCAAGTATACATAGATCAACTCAGAGATTTGAGATACATGGGAGGAATTCTCATGTTTGTAGGCTTAAGAAAGTCTTGTACATACTCAAAAAAGCACCCAAGGCATGGTATTCCAGGATTGATAGATACTTGCATAGTATGGGATTTACCAAGAGTGAGGTGGATCCTAACTTGTACTTCATACTTTTTGGAGAGGATCATCTCATCTTGATTATGTACGTAGATGATTTTTTTCTCATAGGTGCAGAGGATCTTATTGCAAGGTGCAAAGCAGATTTAGCTACTGAGCTCGAGTTGAAGGAAATTGTCTTTATGCATTATTTCTTAGGGTTAGAGGTATGGAAGGTATTGGGAGAGATATTCCTTGTACAAGGGAAGTATGCAATATATATATTGAGGAAATTTAGGATGGAGGATTGTAAACCAATGGCTACACCTATAACTACCAATCTGAAGAAGGTGATCAATTCAGATTTAGAGTTGGTAGATCCCAAGATATACAGGTAGTTGATAGGGTCCTTGATGTATTTTGTCAACACCAAGCCATATATTTATTTTGTTGTGAACACTTTGAGTTAATTCATGGTTGAGTCGAGGTAGGTGCATTACATCGTAGTGAAACATGTGCTCAGGTACTTGAGAGGTATATCGGAGTATGGATTGAGGTATATTGGAGGCGATGGAGTGGACTTGTACGGATATACAAACTTAGATTGGGCAGACAATGTGTAACATCCCCAGCCACCCACAGGCCAGGGTATGCTACCTTCAAGCCCATCCTTGGACTTCTTACTCTTACCAGTACCTTCTTTATTTAAATAAGGACGCATAAGATAAAATATTTAACGACATGCACAACAATATCCAGCAAGCATGCATAATCTAAGATTTAGTTAAATGATAATTAAAATACACATCGGAATACATTCATACACAAATAATAATATCACAATAGAGAGCACTTATCTTTATAAAAAGGCGACACCAACTGGCTACATACCAAGGGTGTTCCACCCAACCGTGGACACCACTACTCTGAATCTCAACAGTAGTGTCACCCCCGATCCATGGATATGAATCCACAAGGATGGTTCCAGATTGTACTTGGGTTCCCAAACCAGTCAGCTCTCAAGATCTCACAGGTTTCCCAGCACCCACAACAATCCAAGTACCCAGCTCTCTTCCACCCAACCTGTACCACCCAAGAGAATGGACCTCCACCCTTCTTTCCCACACAGTCCCTCAAGCAGTCTTTCTCCTTTTTCCATGGCCTCTAGCACAGTTGGTCTAGAATCTCAATGTTGTAACTCTCAGGAGTCGTAGTTGTGAGAAAAACAGGGCACGGGCCAACGCATATCAAACATGCAGGCCCCAAGTCATGGTTGGATTGCACTAGTGACCATTACAGCAAACTATCTCGTGGCTAATATTCAGCAGTTCCTTTCCCTTTACCCAACTAAGACAC
>SNQJ01S0000471.1:165021-181653 GCA_010110895.2 Picea sitchensis | reverse complement strand
TTCTAATTGACTTTTCAATACTCCAAATTCCCAAAACTTACTAACACGTGGCACACATCCCATGTGTCCATGTCATCCCAGGTGACATCCACAAGCCACGTCACTTCAGGAATTCCAGGATCCACATCACCTCTAGGTGATGTCATTGTGCCCCCATCACTTCAGCTCTTCGGGCTTCGGGACTTCGGGAGTTTCCATACTAGCACACTTCCAATTCTCTCGAACTTCAAATTCCTGAATTGGCCAATATGTCACCATGTGTCCTCCTGGATCGGACAGTTGAGGCTTACTTTGAGCCTTCACCAGAAATCCACAGATTTATGTGACATCTCTTCTGGATCAGATAGCCCAGATTCACCTTAGACGATCCGACGCTTGAGATTTACTCCGGACGATCTGGCGACTGAGATCTATTTTGGATGATCGGACGATCAAGATTCACTTCAGCTCTCCAGATCTTCGAGCTTCAGGAGTTTCAAATATCAACTGAAAACCTCTCGAACAGATTTCTCCGGAGTTACTAATCTCCTGACACGTACCTCTTGGTGATAGACGGTCAGGATCTACTTCGGATATTTCACCTGCTCCTCGTCCACAAACTTCCAGATTTGTGGATCTCGCACCACCTATCTCTCCTTGACGATGGACATCCCCAACTACTTAGGTTATACAGAGTTTCGATGTTCGAGCCCTAACATGTCACATCACTTACTGCCTTTCAATTTGTGGGGGCACGCATCGGCGGTTTGGAGTAACCCTCTTTTCACCCTGCAATCCTCCTGATGCTGACATGTAACCCCTCGGTGAAACTGTGGTTTGGATTGCGAGACCACCTTGGGAAATTATCTCTCATGCAACTTGGTTCCCTGCAATGCCTCATGTCCATTGATCTCACTCTCCAATGAGATCTGACGGTTTTGAACTTAGCCCTTTCTTCCTTTTCATCAGATGACCCCTGTTCACCAGTCCTCTGATCCAATGATCTCAGATCTCTCTTGATCCTACAGTGGTTATCGTTCTTGAATTCTAAGAGGACGGTCACAATCCTTCGAACCCCTTACAATGGGTCTCTGGTGATCTAACTCCTGCGTAGATTCTACAACACCATTCCTCCTGAGCTTTTCAACTCCACGGTCAGAGTTCGATCTGTAACCACGAGACTCTAACCAATAGACCCGGCCTATACCAGCCCAGTGTTTCAACCAGAAGCTTTGATACCAAAATGTAACATCCCCATCCACCCATAGGTTGGGGTATGCTACCTTCAATCCCACCCTTGGACTCCGTACTCTTACCGGTACCTTCTTTATTTAAATAAGGACGCATAAGATAAAAAATTTAATGACATGCAGAGAAATATCTAGCAAGCATGCATAATCTAAGATTTAGTTAAACGATAATTCAAATACACAGTGTAATACATTCATACACAGATAATAATATCACAACAGAGAGAACTTATCTTTATAAAAAGGCGACACCAACTGGTTGCAGACCAAGGACGTTCCACCTAACCGTATACACCACTGCTCCAAATCTCAACAGTAGTGTCACCCCTAAGCCAGGGCTATAAATCCACAAGGATGGTTCTAGAGTGTACTTGGGTTCCCAAACCAGTAAGCTCTCAATCTCTCACAGGCTTCCCAGCACCCACAACAATCCAAGTACCCATCTCTCTTCCACCCAGCCTGTACCACCCAAGAGAATGGACCTCCACCCCTTTTCCATGCAGTCCCTTAGGTGGTCCTTCTCCTTTTTCCAGGGCTCCAGCATAGCTTGTCTAGAATCTCAATGTTGGAACTCTCAAGACTCACAGTTGTGATAAAAATAGGTCACAGGCCAACGCATATCAGACATGCAGGCCCCAAGTCATGGTTGGATTGCACCAATGACCATTACATCCAACTATCTTGTGGATAATCTTCAACAGTTCATTTCCCTTTACCCAACCGAGACACAGGTGGGGATGGATCAATGAATGGGTGAGTGAGTGCATGAAGTATCATGAGGGAAAGAATGGTATGAATGCAGGAGTGAAGGAGCGGACGAGCCAACAACCAACCCCACAATCAGACCAGGGATGGGTTTAAGTATTTTCATGGGGAATCAAGAACCTCCTGGCCTTCCCCAATAAGCTCATGCAACCGATCCCCTCCCTTAGGAAAAAATGTTAATTAACATAGGAATAAACATTTATCCCCTCAAGCCCCCTCTCTTGTGGAATCATATCCCCCTATAAATCTAGTCCTTGTCAGTCTAGCAGCCAGCGATGTGTTTATTATTAATAATGATCAAAAAATTACATTTCATGGGCATAATGGCCCTTTAATAATTGTTTGGGCACTCAGACCTCTCGGCATTGTAACAATACATCATTTAAAATGGGGGTTCAAAACCTGGGGTGTTACACAATGCAGTATATAGAAATAGCACCTCAAGTTGTTGCTTCAACTTGATATCATCAAATTACCTAGTTCATCAGGAAGAAAACTTATATAGAACTCAGTTCAGTAGAGGCAGAGTATATGAAAATGAGTATGGATAGTTGTGAATCCATTTAGATTTGAAAATTGCTTACAAGTTTATTTGATCAGGAGTTGGAGCCTACAGTGATATATTGTGATAACCAGAGTTGTATCAAACTCTCGTATAATATAGTATTCCATTATAGGTCCAATCATATTGAGATCAGATACCACTTCATCCAGGATAGGATCCAGAAGGGAGCAATGAAGCTTCAATATATTTCCACAGATGAGCAGTTTGCAGATATTTTGACCAAGCCCTTGGAGAAAGGGAAGTTTGTTTTCTTTAGAGACAAGCTTAGAGTGGTGCAGAATACCTTCCTCTCTAAYAGGGAATGTTGATGCATGTAGCATTGGATAGGTATTTYCGCATATGCTTGGTGTCTAGCATGAAAAAGTCATCCAAAGCCCTTCTATCTTGGTAACTTTAMTTTATTTAAAGGAATTATTAAAGTAAARTGGTTTTGTTAATTAATTGATTTGTTTAAGGAAAATTCTATAAGTAATTAGCATGTAATCTTAGCCATTAATATCAAGTGAGATGAGAAGTAATGCCAACCRTTAATCAATTTGGAGATTAGGGTTAGATTGTAACTCAAGATTATAAAATCAAGGCTAGGGTGAAGGAGGAAGACACTTGACACTTGTGTTGAGAGAGTCGAAACAGAGAGGGTTGGATCATGAATGACTGTGATTCAAGGATATCTTGGATAGGTGGAGAAGGACTTCCATCTAGAGATCATATCATTGATAAGAGATAACAGAGGCTTCTGCAGGTGGGTTTCAGTTGAGCGAAACCATAGAGAAGAGTTGCATCATACAGAGTTTTATGTATAGGATTTTCATATCTGTACGCAAGAAACATTGGAGACAAATGTGTATATGTGGGCACACTTAAGGACAGGTGTGTACATCTAAAAAAGCGTGCATATCTAGTTCGTATAACATATCAGAATTTTCCATGTTTGTCTGTGGTTGTATTTCTCTTAATGGGTCATTTTCCATGTTACGGGATCCCTGATTTTAGCATAATAAAATCAATCTCAGCATTGGTTTTCCCTCTGGGGTTTTCTAGGGGTATATACCCAAAAATATTGATGTTTATATGTGCATGATTTGGTTTCCAATTTTTTCTTTCGCTAGATTTATTGAATTGAATATTTTTGTAGTGTATTTTTGTTTTGTGAGATGTTAATCTAATTTCCAGTAAGGAAATCACTAGACAACAAGATACCTAGGTGCTAGAGTTAGAGGATTTAAAAAATTACCACCATTAAGTACCACATAAGGGTTTATCCCTACAAAATTTATTTGAATGGGGTCACTGACAACTTCCTACAATATCAAACCATCAAAAAGATCAAGATACAAAAAATAATAAGTACAAGAAGTAAGAAAATGAAATTCCTCTCGTGAAAAATATAATTTTTCAATAGTAACCTCTTTGAATGGTATATCTTCTTCCTTAATCACATTCATGATTGGATTTAATCATAAATCGGTAAGATCCACACTAGGAATTATTTCACAATCAAAACCTTCTTCCTTAACATTATTCTCCTCTTCTGAGAAAGATGTAGAGTGTTGAACTGTCATGTCTTAGGTGTCCATATTTTCCTCTTTAGTTGACTGAAAATAATTATTATTTTTCTCTACTAGGATGTATAAACATAAAAAACTATCCAAATCACATTCATTTTCATTCTTAGTAGATAAAGATGAGAGAAAATCACAAGAATTTTCAAAGTAGGAGGGTTCAAGAATTATCTTGGGGAGACAATCAGTAGAATGATATTTGATGGGGACCCCAAGAAGTTATTGTTCAATATCTTTATTCAAACTAAGATAAGAGTGTTCCAAACCACAATCATGAACACATAGGTTATATCCAATATGATCCATTGGTGAGGCAACTATCATATTTTCAGGCAAGTGACAATTTTCTTCATCTTTCTCTGTAGTTTCCTCCTCCCTATCCTTTGATGGAAAATATGAAATAGGACAATGAGAACCTAACATAACCATTGATGTAACCAAAAGTGTCTCATTATCAACAGGAAATCCTTCCTCTGTGTCAGCTACAAAAAAAATATGAACTTAATTTTACTACACAAGAGGTTTCTTTTTCATCACTAGGAAAGACCAGGGGAATGGAATGGTGGGAGGATACATATAATTCTTCTGAAAAAATATGTTCTCTCTGATCTATATCCCCCATAGTGAAGAAATATCCAAATATACACTATTGAACCAAATCATTAGTATCCTCAGCATCTTCATGTGATTCCAAATCAACATGTAAACTAGCATCAATGCATGATTTTGATTCTTAAATAAATAGTTGATCATATTCATTAGACAGAGAAATTAGATATAGAAACCATTCAGTAATAGAGGGCAAATCGTCCAAATGAAATCTATAGAAATACGCATAAACCTTAAATAAAATTCTTCTAAAGATTCATTTTTTTCTTTCCTAAGGTCTAGAATTTCTTTACACACTTAATCATAATCACAATTCTCAAATCATACAAAAATTCATGCATGAATTGTTCCCATGTGTGAATAGAGTCAGTTGGAAAAGTCTCACACCATATTTTAACTTAGATTTCAAAATTGAGACTGAACAACCTGCATATGACACCTTCATGAGTAATTTTATGAGAAAAAAAAATTCAAAAGAAACTGAATAATATGTTCAAATGCAAATGTTTCACCCTCAGCATGAAATTTAACTTTTGACAGGAGATTAACTATCTTTCTAGGAGTGGTATGAGGTATAGAACCATAAATAAATATCCATATAGGGATTTGGGAAGGAGCCATTAATACTAATAATAATAATTAACAAGAAAGACTCCACAAGGTTAGCTTGTCATATGGCCCTCCTTCTAGCACCATTTTGTATGCGATAGATATGCCCCATGCCAACATGAGGGAGGATTTCCTAATGGTAGGTCCCAATCAGAACTTCTCTCATTTGGTATGGAAATATCCACCTATATGTGGGATCGGTTATCGCTAATTAAATGGATTTTTCTCTGAAGAGAGACTTTTTCATTCAAATTAAACTAAATCCTAAATGTATTCCTATTCTATTATGAAAACGCAACATTATTCTAATAGTAACAAAGATCAATTGCAGACATATAGTTATACTTAAGGAAACATAAAGAGTTCACATTTCACAATAAGAAACCATACTAGCACACCCATATGCATACAGATGACATTGAATATGTCCCTGTAATTGATTTCATAATCCATTCACAATTATTTCAATTCTATGTTATCCACCCCCCCCTTTTCACTAGGGGTGAAATTGTATTTATAACATTTTTTAATCACTGCCCCTAGGACTGTTCCTCTTTTGGACTCCTCTTTTCCTCTCTATCTCATGAATTTACATATGTTCCTCTTCCTAGAATCTTCATTTTCTTGGTGTGCATGTCTTCATTGAGACTCTTCACCGCCTCATGCATTCTTTTCAAAGCAACAATAATGAAAATGTATAAATCCATTTGTATTTGAGTAAAAGATGAGATATTGATAGTTGTATCAATTAATTAAAATCCAAGAATTTACTGATGTCAATTAGGCAAGATAAAATATTTCATATTATCCTTCAAGTCATGATATTTCCAATGAGCTCTTGTTTGCTTGATTCGGCCTTTAGAAACTCAAGTTATGGGTTGCGGGAAAGTGTGTGGCTGGTATCTAAGAAAAAGGGTGCCTCTTGTTTTCTCAATTTTTTTGGACATATATACTATCAACATGGAAAAAATAATTCTAGCATCATTTTTGTCACTCCTCCACATTTCCAACAAGCCATCTCACACCCAATTTGGTGACATGAAACTTAAGATATGGCCCTTGGAAGTGCACACTCAGTAGTTGTTGATCTCATCTCGGGGTAAATCATGATCATTGATCTTATTATCTTAATGATTTATCCCACATGCATTGTGGGAAGGGATTAAAATAGGTTTATATTGTTTTTCCCTCCCATGGTATTTTGTATGTGGAATTAGGAGAGGTATGGAGTGTTGAGTCCAAATTAATGTTTTGACCATACCTGCATCATGAAAATAGAAAATAAAAATAAAAAAAATAGAAAAAATAAATAAACTTGTGCATGCAAATCCTAAAATCCCGAAAATAATAAAATAATCCCAAAATCGAAAAATTATCATGTCTTAAAATCATATCTTGAAAAACATAAAATAATCCAAAAAATCATGATCGGAAATCATATGTCTGAAATGTTTGCACAAAATATGCGTTCAGAAAAATGAACTGAAGTGAATTCCCTATTTAGTGAAAACTCGAAGGTGAAAACCTTGAAATGTGGTTTCGGAAAAATTAACCGAAGTGAATTCCCGAAAGTGAAAACCTAATAGGCGTGCGAGAAGGGGATCTTTGATAGGCTTGTGGGAAAATCCCTTGAACGGTAAAAACCAAATCTCCCAAAATGAAAGTGTGGGAAAATCCCTGTGGTAAAATATCCTAAATGGTAAAAACCAAATCTCCCGAAATGAAAGTGTCCAAAGGTGTTGTGAGAAGGGGGGTGTCTGAAGGTGTTTTCGTAAAATCCCCATGGTCAAATATCCCAAATGTCCATGGTCAAATATCTCAAATGTAAATTCTCGAAATGAATGTCCAAATGAAGGTGTTGTAGGAAGGTGAGAACCTGAAATGTATGTAAGAAAAGTCTCACAGTTAAAAATCCGAAGTAAATTTTCTTAAATCAAACTCTCGAAGGTGTTGTGAAAAGAGGAAAGTTGAAAGGTATATCGGAAAATGATTTTGGAGAGGTGATAAACAATAAAATAATCCAAAATATCATGCTTGATGGAGGGAGTTCTTGATAGGCTTGTGAGCTGCAAGTTTCAGGAAAAACTTCGGACATGGTAAAATGACATCTCGATGGCAGGAGTCTGAATGAGTGAGTTCAATAGCCTTGTAGGCTTCATATTTCAGGGATAACTATGAACAATGTAGTTTTACATCCCAATGGGTAAAAACCCAAAAAGGTGAGTCTGATAGGCATGCTTGGCAAGGTAAATCGGGAGGAATGTTATTTGGGCTTAGGGATTAGGAAAAAATGAGAATAAAATTTTAAAATAAAAACCAACATCCAAAATAAAAATAAAGAAAAATTAAATGTCCCTAAATAATAATAAAATAATATCTTTGGGATTTCAAGAAAAATGTGTGTACGTGAAATATATCAACCCCAATGGTAAAAACCCGAAGTAAATTCCTCGATATGAAAAGAATTCGGATGGAATAAAATAATAAAATATACATCCCATGGTTCATATCTGATGATAAAGTCCCAATGAGGGAAGTTCTCGAACGGAAAAGTATAATGATAAAGTCTTGAAAGGGAAAGTTCATGACATGGTAAATCCCCCATGGAATAAAATAAAATAAAAAAAAATATACATGATATTTGGGAAGAAGGAAATTCAAAACCATGGATAAAATGAAAACAAAAATCAAATGAAATAAAAATTAAAATTAAAACGCAAAAATAAAATAATGAAAATAAAATAAAAGTGAATAAAAATAATAAATAATAAAAAGTAAAATGCAAATCTGGGATAAATATATATATAATCAAATTCGGATGTGGTAAGGAAAAATGAGGCTTAGTTCCAAATCTAGGTCAAGGTTCCAGTTGTAGATCATGATTCCACATCTAGATCAAGGTTATGCACCTAGAAATCCGAGAAATGTGAAAAAGGTATATCATGAAAACTTTGGATGTTTGAGACTTGGATAATTTCACTTGTTAAAGGAAAGGATAGATCATGATACTTTATAGGACATGACACATAGGAATCCACGTGGATTCCATGCAAGCACCAAGTTAGACACCCAAAAGAAATATCATGTGGAGTTTTTTAATAGAGAGGTAGAATGATGAAGATGAAACATCATATGACACATCAAGGCCATGCATGGTGACACCTAGAAAGAAGTGAAACTTGAATCCAACCTTGCATGATGACATCAGGAACATGAGACAGAAATGAGGTCGATAGATCAAATCGTTCTGCACCGTCAATTTACTCAAGCTCAACCCATACCCAGACGTGAAAGATTATGAAATGTGGTGAAATATGGGATCTAGATGGGCGTAAATTTGGGGTTTCTAATTTATAAAGACTTGAGGCTTAAGACAGGTTCAACATATAGGGATTCAAAGGTTGTTGTAGACGTAGAAAAATTTGGGGTTTCAATCTCTTTTTATCACTTGGAAGCTTTGTTCTTGAGTTTCATGTCTTGTGTGACCAAATGCACATGATCATTCTTCCTTGATTGTGCACGAGATTTCTCTTATGTTTAGGCATGCTACAAAGAAACCTAAGACTACAACCAAGAAGGAATTAAAGAAGAACAACAAAATAGCAATGGATTTCATCATGGAAGGACTATGTGATTCAACAAATGACAGAGTGGGTAAATTCTCATTAGCTAAAGAACTTTGGGACAAGCTACATAATATATATTCTTTTTCTCCCAACATAGAGTCAAAGATTGGTAAAGAATATACAGGTACAAAACAGGAAGAAAGATGTTCATCATGTCAAACAGATTCAGAAGAGGAAGAGTGCAAAGAGGTAGAATTTGATTACAAAGAAGAATTGATGAGTGTCATAGAAGTTATAAATAGGGAAAAGTAGAAAAACAAGTCACTCCAGGTAGAAGTAAAGGAGAAAGAAGAATCTCATAACTCCAACTCCAAATAAGTCGAGCAGACAATCATGATACTAAAATGTTGTCTAGAAGTACTCATAAGGATTGGAGAAACTCTCGAAGATCATAAGCAGTTTTTGGAAGCCAAAATAGTAGAACAAAAGAAAGAAGAATAAAAGAGAGTGAAAATATTGATAGATCATATCAAGGAAATAACTAAGGATTTAAATCAGCTTGAAGCAAAATTCAGTCAACAAGAAATAAAACTTGAAGAATAGATTACATCCTTGAAGATTCTACTTGAAGAAGCAAAGCAAACAAAAGAAGTTATGAAGAGTCAGATGATGAAGAAAGAAGAAGAGGTTGAGAAGCTTGAAGAAGAAGTTGTCATATTGAGAACCAAAATCGTAAAGTTTAGCAAGAAGGTTGAAGAGACAGAAACATCTACATCAATAGTAGAGAATGAAGAGAAGCATTCCAGGTTGCCAAAAAAGAAGAATGAAGAAAAGAGCAAGATTTATGCAGAAGTACTCAAAGGAAGGAATCACGGTCAACTAGAATCTAAGAAAAATGATAAAGATACATGTTCATTAAGACCTACCAAATTTAGGAAACAGAGAAGCTTCAACCATAATGAAGGGATCCACAAAAGAGAATATCGTGATCAACCAGGGAAGGAATTCAGAAGGACTACACCACAAAGAAGATCATTCACTCCCATGTATGTAAATTTATTTTATGGTCATTGTTTTTATTGTACTAACTTTGGACATAAAGTTACAGATTGTAGGGCTTAGGGAAGAAATTTTCAAGCAATAAATGCTTATGTGGCCCCACATAACATTGAATGTTACAAATGCCATAACTATGGACACATAACTCGTAATTGTAGAAACATGATGGATACTTCTGTGAAAGAGAATATTGATATCAGATATAAGAAAGTATGGAAAAGAAAACAAGAACAAGAAAATGAAGAGCAGACGAATGAAGGACACCCATAAGTCATGATGTCAAGATTGGAAATAGTACGAGATGAAGACAAATCTACAGGGAAAAATAAAGATGTCAGATACAGGAAAGTTTGAAGAAGAAATGAAAAAAAAAAAAAACAAGTTAATAAAGACCAGGTCCCAGAGATCACAAAATTTGCAATAGTATGAGAAAGAAAATAAGAACATGTGAATAAATAATAGGATCAAGAGATTGTACTTTCAGGAATTGTAGTGTGAAATAAATCCACGGGAAGAAAGGAAGATGTTAGAGTTTAGAGAGATTATGAGTCTACAAATGAAGAGGAATATTAATCCACATCAGAGCAGGTATTTTTCTTAGCCATCCATCTTGGAGACCCCCAGTAAATATGTATGTTGAATAGGGGGATTCCATGTAGTAGCTACTACAAATCAAATAACCATCTTTCAAGCAATATGAAGTGATTACAGAGACAGACTCAAAGCAGTCAAATAGAAGAAGTACAGAGTAACAGATTGATCGATTGAAAAGTAGTGTTCCCACACATGTATCAATTGGTAGTTACACAGGAAGAATTTTATGATTGTATTGCACGTATGTATTCAGGCAGAGATAACTTTAGTACAGGTTGTTCAAAACATGCAGAGTTTGATGAGAAGATAGATCATATCAGTGAACATATTTGATTCAGTATGATAAATAGGAACATGTGATGATCAATTGTATCATATTCAGGTGAATCCTTCATGATAGTTTAGTGACATATGAGTCAGCATTGTGGGCAATTGAGTAGCAGGGTTATGAATAATTTGTGGCAAATGAACAGGTATGGATTTGTGAGATTCTTAGCAGGCACAGGAAACATAGGTCATATGCATAGAAACATATTTACAATTGGAATCAGTGGAATCAGATAGTCATTGAAAGGAAAATTCGTGAAAGGAACAACAAAACAGGGAAACAGAAATCGTCAATAGAAGCTATATAAACATAAGGAAATCATTGAATAGTGCGTTCAAGTGAACATGACAAGTGATTGAAGAAATAAAGTAATGAATGCTTTATATATATGTCAGTGAATTTCAAGAGGAATTACCAATGGAAAATATGTAGCACTAGAAGTCAGGAAAGGAAACATATAAAGGTATCCTTACATTGATCTACACATATCTTGCATAGAAGTCAAAGGAAGAGAAATCATCAGAGAAAGAAATCTAGAAAGTAATATTAGTAACATAAAGACAAGGAGACATACACATAGGGGGAGCTATTATTTTTCCCATGATTGGTTGGAGAAGGTACAGTGTCAGGAGGAGACATATCAACAAGGGGAGTTAACCTTTGGTCAAAGGTGAATATAAATAACAAAGGCATGAAGACAGGGGAGATACCATTTTCCATGTCAAAGGGGGAGATATAGAAACATTGATGAGGAGAGATGATCACAAGGGGAGAATGAGCACGAGTGTTGTCATGTCTAAGTGTTTCCATCAATGTCAAAGGGGGATATTGTTGGACAGTTGGTTGTCATTGATTTCAACCCTTGCAGAGTGATCTTGGAGATTGATGTCAACCCTTAGAGATTGATGTAAACCCTTGGAGAATTTAGGAATCCCCAAATATGTGGATGATATCGTTGGGCAGTTGGTTATCATATGTATGATTGATGTTGATGTCAACATATTTGATGGATACATTTGATGAATTCTACATGAATCCCCAGAGATGTGGTTATGGAACCCGAAGTTTGTTGAGGAATATGGACATGAAGGACAATGAAAATGTAGGTAAGATACTCATAGATGGACAATAGTCATCGTGTTGTTTCTAGTGATATGTGGAACATCATGTGGTTACTCACGGTTAGTGAGATGTGGCCTTGTAAAGTTGGAAGCCCCTAAGGGTGGTCAAGAAGCCCCTAGTTGGTTAAAAGTCTTGGTCAAAGGGTAAACTGGGTGTAACAAGAAACCCCTAAAATAAGGAAAGAGGTTATATAGCATTAGTATAAATACACCTCAAAGAGTCTCTCCTTAGTACACACACACACTTACATTGAATATATATCTTTTGAATGTTATGTTTTATATTTTTATTGGAAAATCTGAGGTTAATTCTAACATCAAGTCTGAAGTTACGAAGGAAGGTCGAAGGTGAAAGTCTCAAAATTGTAGAAACTGTGACTAACCCTAGTTTTTGAAGAATCTGTGAGTTGCAGGTCAGAAGGGTGTGGATGTATGCAGGATGTAGTGGGAAAAAACATGGATATTCACAGGTAGTAGTAAAGGAAGTCGTGAACCTATGAAAATATTGTGAAAGGGTGAGAAGAGATGTTGGTACCTGGTTACTAAGGATTGTGGAAGAAGTTACATGCAAGTTTACAGTATAGCAGGTCAGCTATAGGATCAGAGGTAAGTCTTAAGGGTTATGGTTATGGTGGTATGGCACATGCATGGTGATGATAGTATGGTGTTATGGTACATTTATTAGAAGCATTATTGGCTATCTTGGTGTATGATTTGGTTACATGTTATGGTGCATACTTGAGGCTTGGTATATTTAGTTATGAGGTTGTGTCTTGGTGATATTAAGAAGCACACTAGAGGCATGTGTGTGTGGGAAATGGTATATGACTTGAGGCACATCGTTGAATGCATGGTACATGTTGGTTGAGGTCTACTTGGTGAGATACATTGTTGGTTCATATCTTGGTTTATTGGTAGATGGTGTATGGCATGATATGGTATATGGTTGAGACACATTTCATGGTATATGGTAAATGGTAAATGGTATGGTATAGTGTTGATATGCATGGTTGATGTACATGGTTGATGTGGTATGGTGTGATATACATGGTTGATGTGGATAGTTGGCACATCGTATGGTACATGTGTTGATGATACAGGTTTGGTGCATGGTTGATGCCCTTGTTATGGTACATGGTTGATGCATGATATAGGTTGGTACTTGGTTTAGAAACATATCTTGTGATGGTATGTTGGTGATTTTTGTACATGCTTGATAGAGGCATGTGTTGGTGATGTTGGACATCTAGTTGAGAGGTGTCCTTTGTATGTGATCCATGTGAGAGGATCCGGTTGAGTATCAGTGAAAGTGACAGGTTGGATAGGTTGATCAATGATAGGATGATGTGATAGGTTGGATACAATGATAGGTTACAATTTGATGTGATAGAGATAGTGATAGTGATAGTGGAAATGATAGTGGCAGTGATTGTGGTAGTGATAGTTGGTCTACATTTATATTTCAGGGAAGTAGGAAAGGGCAAGGATAGGTGGTTGTATCCACCTTCCGGTTGGTGTCGGAGAATCGGTTGGAGCCTGAGAATCATGGGGTTGTAGCCTCCTTCTGGTTGGAGCTAGAGAATTCAGGGAGTTGTAGCTTCCTTCAGGTTGGATCCTGAGAATAGGGGGTGGTATCCTCCTTCTAGTTGTAGTTAGAGAATTTGGAAGTTGGTGCTTCCTATGAATGAATTCTTTATAAATATAAGAAAGCATTATGTGGTTTTTTTCCATTTGGATTGTCACGTAAATATTGGTGTCCTATGTATTTGATGTGATGTTGTTTATGATTATATGCTCGTGATATATTGAATGCAATCATAGATGATACATTGATGATAAATCGTTGAACATTGTTGATAAAGTGAAAGAATATATATTGTGGTTAAAAGTGGTATAAAGTGTTCATACTAATTCACCCCCCCCTCTCAGTATTCCAACAAAATCCATTAAAACCAATTAATGCAAAATGCTCAAAAGACAACCTATCGATATCATCACACAAGTGATCAAAGAAGCATCATATATCAAATCTATAGTGAAGAAAATATGAAAGTACAAGATCAAAGTGATTATTGGTCATGGAAAACCTCCTCAAAGACAAATAATGAATAAAGACCTAAACCATTAACCACCTCAAGGTAGATAAAAAAATATCCAGTGGGATCATAGTAGTAGTGGATTAGGAATTAGAGAAAAAAAATCAACGGGGGCCCTTTTCCTTTTGCTTATTCAACTAAAAATAAAGTGGTGGTTGTTGTGGCCACAACAGGAACATGGTGGTACACTTTGGTAAAGGCCATGTTACCAATGAAATTTTTACATCAAGTTAAGGGGAAAACATGATGAAACCCAATGGATATTTTCATTAAATTCCAATTGTTTTGGAATGAACACATAAAAACAAGCCAAAATCCACTATTCTAGAACACTTTTGGGGGATTTTTGAAACTTTTAGAGGAGAAAAAGGGACCCCAGATCACAAATATGGAAAAATAATTTACCTTACATTTTACCTCCTCGACAAGATAAATGACTTTGTCTTATTGTAGTTTTCCCAGTTATGCTCCCTTTGGGAGATAACAGTTTTTGCTAAAAAAATGTCTGGAGAAAATGGAAAAAGAGAAAAGTTAACAATTCTAGATTGTTGTAAAATTTGACCAAAGCATCATATCCAAAATATAAAAGTTGTTGTGTACTCACCATCGAGAATAATATCTATTCCCAATACAAATTTTCCTTATTTCTTGACATATTTTCTTCTACATGTGATAGAAGATGGCCTCTTAGCCAGATTGCACCAACAAGAAAATGGTACAATTAAATAGAAATGACAAAATTCCAAAAATTGTATCTTTTAGATTAAAACTCATAATGATGCATAATTATAGTTGTTGGAAATTCAATTAAGAGGAGATCATGAATAAAGACTCATAATTTGTATTAGTGCATCAATATTCTTCATAAATTGAGATGAAGAATGACCTATAGCCTAATTACTAAAATATTTTACAATATGCATAACATCTAATAGTGATTGTTGCATGTACAATTTACATAATTAGAGGTATCATTAGAATAGATATGGTTGTCCCAGAAACAAATATTAGAGAGATGGATGATGCACAAGATTCATATAGCCATGGATATGAAATCATAGGTCTAAATATCACCCTAGGAAATGATGAAACATAATCTAATGGGCATAGAAGCAAAGTAGAATTATTAGATATGATTGAGACAATGAAATATTGAAGAGGGAAGTGTAGAGATATAGAAAAGATCATGAAAGGTTTATAAGAGAATAGGAATATCATAACCAAATTTATACCCAAAAAATACAAAATCCGAGCAATTTGCAAAGGAAAATTCACAGGAGTTCGGTACAAGACATGCAACTAGTGTAGGGCATTCAACAGAACATAGATCTCATGAGAAGAGGGATGATTAAAAAGGGTCTATGCACTTGATAAGTGTTATTATAAATAATCATCCACTTGGAATTCATGTATAATAGCACATGCAAAGTCAAAGAGCAACCCAAGTATAGCTCTTGTTAAAAATCAAATGAGGAGGTATGAGATGGATAGTTTGCAAGGAGAGATTAGGAAGCTCAAGCCACGAAATTTTGATGGAAATAATAGGGAAGGTGAAGATATTTAAGATTGGTTTCTTGGCATGAGAAAATATTTTCAGCTGCAAAACTATTCATCAAATATGGAAGCAATGATTTTCATATATCATCTTCAGGGGAAAGCATCCATGGGGTGGGACCAAAATGAAGCAGGTCAAGAATATCGAGGAGAAGAGAATTTCTTAGAATAATTGCAACAAATGATTCCAACAATACTACTTGTCAAAGCACTATTATGACAAGAAAATGTAATAATTCCTTGAGCTTAAATTAGGAAGCATGACCATGGAGGAACGTGAAAATAAATTATTGGAGATTTTGAGGTATGTGTGTTTCATAAAATATGAGAAGGTTTAAATTCATATATTTTTTAGTGGACTTCCATCATTATACAATGATAAAATCCAATTTGATGAGCCCAATAATTTGGAGGAAGCCATAAAGAAATCCAATTATTTGTATGAGTGGAACAAAGGAAGACCATCTTTTCAAAAATCTTTGGATGATGAAAAGAAATGCAATATGGATCGAAGGAAGAAATGATTTAAGTCACCTTTCTTCATGAACCTTACTCAATCATATCAACAATACCAGCCAACACAAAATGAGACTAATATGACATTTTTATTGGGGAAAAGGTCAAGACAACAACCCATTAAGTGTTGGGGATGTGAGGGATACCACATGTATAAATATTGTCATCACAAGGAAGATAGGATGAGGATTGTGCATAACATCCAGGAAGATGATAATTTTGGAAGATATGGTAGAAAAATGTCAAGGATTTATCCCACCTTGGACAACAAACAAGTACACTATCAATCCCACATGATTTAGGTGGAAGGTAAGACTGATAATCAACCCATAGTTCTTTTGATTGATTCTAGAGGTAGTCATAGATATATAGATCCTAACATAGTTGAAAGGTTTAAATTGATGAGATGTAAACATGAAAAGTCTCGGTTGGTCCAATTATCCACTGGAATTAAGAGAG
>SNQJ01S0000471.1:107915-164971 GCA_010110895.2 Picea sitchensis | reverse complement strand
GGAAGATAGGATGAGGATTGTGCATAACATCCAGGAAGATGATAATTTTGGAAGATATGGTAGAAAAATGTCAAGGATTTATCCCACCTTGGACAACAAACAAGTACACTATCAATCCCACATGATTTAGGTGGAAGGTAAGATTGATAATCAACCCATAGTTCTTTTGATTGATTCTAGAGGTAGTCATAGATATATAGATCCTAATATAGTTGAAAGGTTTAAATTGATGAGATGTAAACATGAAAAGTCTCGGTTGGTCCAATTATCCACTGGAATTAAGAGAGTAATCAATGATATTCAACAAGGATTGTCTAGTGAATGTGAATGGAGTTAGAACTAAGGCAGATTTGAACATCATAGTGCTTGGGTCGTATGATTTTTTGATTGGTATGGATAAGTTGGATAGGCATCCCATTGTCCTAGATTTTCTAAAACAATGATTTTACATGCCTTGATGAGGAAGGGAATTTAAGGACGGTTCAAGGTATTCCAAGGTCTATATCAATCAGAGAGATTTTAGCATTATAGCTGAAAGAATTTTTAGAAAAGGATTCTAGATATATGTATCACATATGGGAGAGCCAACCAAGTATAAAGTGTCAAATATATAAGAATATTCATTTTTGAAAGAGTATGAATATGTGTTTGGGGAGTTGTTGAGATTGCCACAAAAGAGAGATATTGACTTGATTCTCGGAGCTTCCCCAGTGTCCAAGAGTCCCTGTTGAATGGGAACACTAGAGTTGAAAGAGTTACAAATGCATCTAGAAGAGCTATTGAAAAAGGGATGCATACATCCAAGTGTCTCACCTTGGGGTGCCCCAATTCTTTTTGTGAAGAAAAAGGATGGAAATATGAGGTTGTGTATTGAATTTTAGATAGGTGAACAAAGTTACTATAAAGAACAACTACCCTTTGTCGAGGATTGATGTTTTTTTGATCAAATGAAAGGAGAAAGGATATTTTCCAAGATTGAATTGAGATCATATTACCATCAGGTGATATTCGAAGATGGAAATACTAACAATACAACCTTCCAGATGAGGTATGTTCATTATGAGTTTGTAGTGGTGCCATTTGGGTTGATAAATGTGCTAGCTAATTTTATGTTTCTGATGAATGTAGTGTTCAAATATTACCTGGATAAATTTGTTATGGTCTTCTTGGATGATATTATTATTTACTTCAAGATAGAGGAGGATCATGAGCATCATTTGAGGTCGGTTCTATAGGTGTTGAGAGAGAACCAATTGTATGCCAATTTGATAAAGTGCACTTTCTATCAAATACAAATCCACTATTTGGGCCACATTGTCTCATAGGAGGGAATAGTAATGGATCGTGAGAAGATTGAGGAATCAAAGGATGGCAAACAAAAATGAACATTTAAAAGGTGAGAGAATTATGGGTTTTTCTAGTTACTATAGGAGATTCATTGAAGTTTTCTTCAATATTTCACATCCAATTACTTAATTATGAAAGAAAGGAGTAAAATTTGAGTGGACTGCAAAGTGTGAAGATAATAATTGTTAAAAAAAATGCACCTATTTTAAAGATTGTGAATCCAAATGATGATTTTTTTTGTGCACAGATGCATGTAAAGAAGGTCATGTTGGATTCCTTGCCCAAATTGAGCATGTCATATGCTATGAATCTAGGAAACTCAAAGAGCATGAAATAAATTATGCTACCCATGATTTGGATCTTGCAACTATTGTCCATGCACAAAAAATGTAGAGGCATTATCTCATGGGAAGAAAATTTGATCTGAGGATAGACCGTAGTGATCTAAAATACTTACTAGAATGAAAAACAATAAAATCCAGACAAATTAGATCGCTAGAATTTCTCAGTGAATATGAATTTGACATCAAGCACATCAAGGAAAAAGAGAATAAAGTGGTTGATGCATTCAGCAAGAGAGTGAGTGAAATGTGTGCGACAAACATTAGAATTGTAACATTTCTTAGCTTAACCAAGGAACATTACTACATGAAAATACTCAAAAAAAAAAAAAAAAAAAATCTGCTAACTCATTTCCTATAGCTTACTAGATACAAATTAAACACAAATTTAACTAGACTCTGATACACATAATTGAATGCATCTACATCATTCTAAATTAACATGAATGAAACTAATTGTTGTATAGTTGGTTTTCATTGATGTTGTTGAATAGTTGGTTGTCATTGATGTCAATGGAAGTGGTTGTCATTGATGTTGTTGAACAGTTGGTTGTCATTGATGTCAACAAAAGTGGTTTTCATCGATGTCAACAAATGTGATGGGTGTATTTGGGGAAGTATCCAAAGCGGTCCCCTTATGGCGTAGCTCTAAGAATGGCCCTCATGGGAAGATGCTTTGAAAAAATCTACAAGAAGCCCTTAATGTGTGGTCATGAACCCCAAAGTTATTTGAGGAATAAGAACATGAAAGATAGTGTAAATGCATGTAACACACTCATAGATGGATATTCCTTGTCATGTTGTTTCCAAATGTAGGTGGAATGACACATAGTTCCTAACAGTGGAGGAGTTATGATGCCATGAAGTTGGAAGCCCTGAAGAATGGTTAAGAATCCCCTAAACAGATATAGCAAGATTCTACAAGTCATTAATTAAAGGGTAAAGTGGTTATAACAAGAAAGTACATGTCGGCCCTTAAGTTAAAAAAATAAGTCACTTGGAAAAGTATAAATACACTTCAAGAAGCCTCTCATTCTTACACACACAACTTTAATGAATATATTTCATGTGAGCACACTTGATCTATTTGGTGAATCTGAGGTAGCTAGTATGAGGCAGCGAAAGAGTAAGGAGTGTGAAATTCTCAATATTGTAGAGGAGAGTGAGGGTTTTTTAGAAACTCTAGTTTGACTGACCCCCGCGGGTCAGGATACTAATGTCTTGTGAGGCACCCTCATTTTTTGTATGACACTTGTCCCATGAGGCCCTACATGATGCATGGGTTAGTCCCATGAGGATAAACTAGAAATAAAGGAGGATGTTATTACCAGGTTGTTGAAGCTGAGGAAGAGATACATGTATGAAATATCATGTATCAGGTCAGCAACAAGTCTAAAAGTATGTTATTCTATGTGTTTTGAGACTTGCATCTTGGAAGGTTTGGCACATGCTTGAGGCATGTCCTTGTGAGTTTTGGTATATTCCTTGAGGAACATCTTGGATACTTGGCATATGGTTTGTTGTATGGTATATGCTTGAGGAAGATCATGAGTGATATGGCACATGTTTGATGGTATCTCTTGGTACATTATTTATGAATGTTAACACATACTTTAGGAACATAGTTTGAGGTACATATTGGTTGCATGTTGGTGATGTTATGGTTTATGCTTGAGGCTTGGTTTTGGTATCTTGTTGAGACATTGGTACATGCTTGAGGAACATATTATGTGCATGGTGTAAGGAATACTCTTGGTACATGTATGAGGTACATTTCATGGTGATATTGATGCATGTTTGAGGCACTTCTTGATGAGGTTATGGCATATGTTTGAGTTGCATGCATTGGATGTTGTGGTCATGATTGAGGCATGTCTTGGTGATGTTGGTACACATTGAGGTGCACCTTGGTGATGTTATGGTACATTTATTAGAAACATATCTTGGCTATATCGATACCTTGGTATCTTGTCTATCTTGGTATCTAGTTTGGTATATGTCATGGTGATGTTATCACATGTTATGAGGCACATTATTTGGTGTTTGGTTGAGGCATGTCATTGATGATATGGTATAGGTTTGACACATGATTGGTGCTTGGTACATGGTACATGGTTTGGTATATGATTGAGTTATATATGGTACCTACACTTGGCATATCTTATTGTACATGGTTGATGGTTGATGTACATGGTTTGGTGATGGTTTTTGTATCCATGTGAGTGGATCTAGTTATAGTTATTTGATGATGGTATATTGGTGGTAGAGACAGTGATAGGTTGGATGATTGGTTGATCATCACTTACAAGTTGATGTGACATTGGTAGTTACTGGTTTATGTGACAGTGACATATTGGTTGATGTATCAGTGATAGTGGTAGATACAGGTTGATCAGTGGTAGTGACAGGTTAAGTCTACACTTATATTTCAAGGTAGTAGGATGGGGAAAGGAAAGGGGGTTGTAGCCTCCTTCCGGTTAGTGTCAGAGAAATCAGGGATTTGGAGCTTCCTTTAGGTTGGTACCTATAAATCATGGGGTCGTAGCCTCCTTCTGGTTGGAGCCAGAGAATACAGGGATTTGGAGCTTCCTTGACTTCGGATCCTGTAAACTAGGGGGTTGGAGCCTCCTTCTAGTTGTAGCTGGAGAATTCAGGGAGTTGTAGGTTCCTTTAGGTTTTTGCATGTAAATAAGGTGGTTTGTGTCTCTTTTCAGTTCGTTCTGGAGAATTTAGAAGTTGGTGCTTCCTATGAATGTATTCTTTATAATTATAAAAAATCATTTTGTGGTTTTCTCCCATCTGGGTTTCCACGTAAATTATGGTGTACTGTGTATCTGATGTGATATTTTTGAATTGTACTACTTATGTTTATATTCCCATGATATATTGAATGCAATCATAAATGATATACTACTAATAAAGTTGAAGATTATATATTGTGATTGAAAGTGGTAAAAAGTGATCATATTGATTCACCCCCCTCTCAATATTCCAACACTAATAAATCATTTACAACAATACATAAAACCATTCGCATACACAAGATAAAATGCACAACCATGTGACTCATAAGAAAACTTAGAAATTAGATAAACACTTGTATTTTTAAAACATTTGCACAGCTAGTTTCTTAGGAAGGACATTCCACCCAACCATAGACTTGTTGTTCCAAATATAAACAGCAAGTCGCCCATGACTTGGGGCTAGGAATACACAAAAGAAGGGTGCCTCTCACATTCCACTCATAGCTCAATAACCCATTGGTATTCTCCTACATTTATCTCAAATTTCCTCTAGTTTTATTCCTCTTGACCTACCCAACCCAAGGAATGCACCCCTTCACTACTCTTAGTTCATCAAGCATCCCATTCATTTATCAGGATCTCTCTAGCACATGTAACTGGGAATATATCTAATGGAAACTCAAGGGAACTCACTAGCAGGAAAAATATCAGCAAACACTTGTTGTTATAGTGAAAATCCCCCAAGAGTTCACTCTTCAATCCTGAAAACCTTCCTCTTCAATCTTCAGCTCCAAAAATGCTCCAACATGCTCCATAATTCTCCTAACCTACTTTCTCTAGATACACTACTCTCTTTTTCCTTCTCTTTACTTGTTGTTCATGCAAAA
The DNA here is from genome assembly GCA_010110895.2 of Picea sitchensis. Classification (NCBI taxonomy): domain Eukaryota; kingdom Viridiplantae; phylum Streptophyta; class Pinopsida; order Pinales; family Pinaceae; genus Picea; species Picea sitchensis. The sequence goes on along the minus strand of SNQJ01S0000471.1, from coordinate 159,652 downwards.
ACTGAATGTGAAAAAATGTTTGTTCCCCATAGGAATTTCCTCTATTTTACCAAGACAATTGACTACTCACTCCACCCAATTTTGATTGTACTTCATCCCCATGCTCCCTAATAACTATGGGATGTGACTCTCACACCCACCCACTTACATGAGTTAATGATTGGGCTCTCATACACTCAAACATAAATAGAATTTATCCCCAATGATAATACAATTCAGGAAAGTGGGTTGAATTTAATACCCATAGATCATTTTCCCCTTGGACCCCTCTTAGACACTCCCTTCTCTTCTAGAAAAATCATCCCCCATCTATGTCCATATCCCCCAACAATTGGCATCACATTTTATTTATTAAAATTCAAAAAATACATTTTGCATATTACATTGATTGTCTGTAGCCATATTCATATCTACATTATGCATTAATTAAATTGGGGATTACAATGGGGATGTTACATTCCACCTCCCCTACAATTGTGCACCATCCTCGATGTACAACACCATGTCAATATATATATATATATATATGGTGGTGTGCACCGAGGACACACACACACACACAAATTTACATCACAATTATTAAAAAAAGAAAAATTCAGGGCTATCAACATAGGTGACCAATAATTCTGAGATGTAGTTTTGGAACCAAAGATGCCCAAAAATGGAGTCTTTCATTTTTAGCTTCTATTTTCTTCAAAATTGTCAAATTTTTTGGGTATTCCTCCCACATAGTTTCTTCATGCTCCCACATTGCATCTTCAATACTATAGCAATTCCATTGAACCTTTACCATCCCTATGGATTTGTTCCTAAGAAATTTGAATTTTTTATCCAAGATGTGTATTGGTTCGACCTGGAAATCCACTTTGTGTTCCTCCTAGATCACAGTCCAATCAATTATGTGGTTAGGTTCAGGCACATATTTCTTTAATAATGACTCATGGAATACATTATGCACTCTCATGGGTGTAGAAAATGATAGCATGTATGCAACTGGATCTATCTTCTCTAATATTTCAAAAGGACCACAATATCTTGATTTCAACTTTGGGCAGCAACCTAATCTTAGTGAATTTATTTTCGCTTTAACTTTTAGAAAAACATGTTCTCCCATTTTAAAATATCTAAAAAATTTACTCTTGCCTGTATAAATTTTCTGACTATCCTTGGAATCCTTTAAATTATGCCTGATCCTTGTCATATGTTCTTCCATTTCCTTCAACAAATCTATCCCAATGAAAACTATGTTTTCTAGGTTATCCCAAATCACTGGTGTCTTACACTTTCTGCCATACAATGCTTCAAATGGGATCATTTTTAATGAGGCTCGATACTCATTAATGTAACAAAACTCTACTAAGTGGATGTAGTCTTCCCATTTTGATGTTTGGTCCATCACATACAATATGATCATGTATTCAATGATTATGTTAGTCCTCTATGTTTTCCCATCTGACTCTAGATGATACGTTGTACTAAGATTTAATTTTTTTTCAAATCCTTTGAACAAACCTTCCCAAACATTTTGTGTAAATTTTGGATCTTTGTCTGAAACAATTGCCTTAAGCACCCCATGTAGCCTATCAACTTTATTCATGTAAATCTCTTTAATGTTTGTTTCCTTCTGTGTAGTCTTCACATGAATAAAATGTGGAACTTTTGTTAATTTATCCACCACCACCGTGATCGAATCATGTTGCTTCACTATTCTAGGAATATTTGTAACAAAATCAATTGTAACCACTACCCATTTCCACTTAAGAATGGGAAATGGTTGTAGTGGCCCCACTGAATGTCTATGCTCTATCTTCATCTTCTAACACTTCAGGAACCTAGAAATATAATTAGCCACTTCTTTCTTCATTCTTGGCCAAAAGTATTGGATTCTTACAGTTGCATTTGTCTTTTGATATCCTAAGTGCCCAACGTATGGCACGTTGTACATTTCTCTTATACATTTATTTTTCAGCTCACTAGAATTTGGCACATATATTTTCCCTCTGTACATGATTATTCCATCCTCTTTTATCTCGTAATTTTTTAATTTCTACTGTAAATTTCCTTGTTGTAAGTATTCTTTTATTTGTAAATATTGTTTATCTAAATTTGCAAACCCTAAAATTTTGTCTTTTAAATCTATGTTGAACATGATGATGGCTGAAATATGCATTTCATGAGCTCTTATGCTAAGTGCATCAACCACCTAATTTTCCTTGCCTTTTATATGCTTAATTTCAAAGTCATATTCACTCGGAAATTACAGCCATCTAGTTTGTCTGGCATTTGATGTTGGTTTTCCAAACAGATGTTTCAAACCACAGTGGTATGTTATTATCTCAAATATTCGACCCATGAGGTAATGTCTCCACATTTTTAGTGCATGTACAATTGTTGCTAATTCCAAGTCATGTGTAGAATAATTCCTCTCATGCTCTTTTAATTTTTGGGACTCATAACATACCACATGATCATTTTGAGTGAGGAATTTGTAGATCCCTTCCTTGCACACATCAGTGCACACTACAAAATATTCATCTAGATATGCAATATTTAAGATTAGTGCATTGGTCAAAATATCCTTCAACTGCTGAAAACTTTCTTCACATTTTGGAGTTCTTTCAAATTTCACTCCCTTCTTGTGCTCGCCATTGAAAGTTGGTGGCTTAATTTTCCTGAGTTCATATTGCAATATGTATACCTCAGGCCTTATCCTCTACCTCCTTAAAGGAGACACACTTAGGTTGCTTCCTGGCCCTGAACTTGCATGATCTATCCTAGTGTATTTTCCTGGGTAATGATGGTGCCTAATCATACTCCTTGATTTCATATCATTCCCATGCTCATTCATTATACTATGGGATCTAGATGCTATCACTTGTCTAGCACTAATTGCTTGATTTGTGCCAGAGTATTTATTGGTTTTCCTCTACAAGATGTTCAATATCCACAGTATCTCTTCCTGAGATTTCATAATATTCTCAATATTTTACCTATAACTCTTCACTTCTCTCTGTAGGCTTCTCATAGTTACAAGATCATGTTGGTCTCTTCTTCCATCAGACTTTGTCTCATCACTTTGCATGCTGACATGTATTGCATCTGAATTATTCTTCATCATTGTAGGACCCTTGGGAATCCTCCATGACAGTGGTTCTCATACACAAACCAAAATACCTTCTTGTACCTCTAAACTGTTCAAGAAAATGTGCATTCAAATAAATCTATGTTAGACATACACAATTCTAGAAAAGAATGCATAAATGTTTTTTTCTCTTTAATGCCACCAATCATATTATTTTGAGTTGGATGTAACTTAAACTATATAGATTATTTTTTTGTGTTAATAGATGCATTCTCCTCCTCAATACCTTTCCAATGACTATTCATTTTCCCAATTCTAAGCTCTAAGAAAAAAGTTATGGTCTCCATAAGTTTTGATTGCTTTTCCCCTTTTTAGCATTGAATGTTACAAGAGTTTTATCTTCCATCCTACACAAATACAGGTACCTAGATTCCAAATTTTACTCCATGTATGTCTTATATGGTCCATGAGATTTCTATGGACTGCTCTTGGACCCTAAAATAACCTCTGAGCAAAGAGTTATGCCCTCTGGAAGTAGACTGGTGTCCAAATTTTACCCTTAATTGTTTTAGTCGTAACTTTCTCATACGAGCTCTATTTTGCACTTCGAATAGTTGGTTGGAAATCTCTCCTTGAGCTATTTTATTTAGATAAAAATATAGGGTGTACCCTCGGTATAACTTATTCTCATAAAATTTAAATGCCTAAAAATGTTGTTTAGGTCCTCAAAAATGTCGCGCAAGATTATGACCTGCAAAAGCACTATATGTTTCTAACAATTTAATTAATTATTGTTGAAAGAACTTTTGATATGGAATTATATGTCCACGTGGCACCTTGCAATGATTCCACGTCAACCCCTTGTCCACCTTGGCCCTGGACCGTCAACCTTCATCATCTTCCTCCTCTCTCATCCATCCTCTTTCCCTTCTCTTCATTTACCTTTACGCTGACCTTTAAATTATTAAAATATTTTTATTTACAGGCCCCACCTGTAATGGCTACCCAACTAGCACACATCTGACATCATATGGGACAAGGGTCCCACCTCATCTGTCATACCTCCACCTAGCACCCTTTCATTTTCCATGGGGGTGGGTGGGTCCCTGTTAAGCCCTAATATTGGCTCATTACCCCTTAATTGGGGCATATTACATTAGTAATGTTATTTTATTTATGTCGTCTTTATTCCATTAGTTGTAATTATACCTCCTAGTCTCCTATATATACCAAGGAGACATTTTCATTGGAGATCATCTTGTGGCAGAACATTTAGAATTAACAGGGTAAAGGTTGCCCTCAGAGAGGTATTATCTGAAATTATCTCTTTTCCAAGGCATTGATTACTTTTTCTGAGGTTTTGTATGCTATATTGATATTTGGTTCTTAACATATGGTATCGGAGCTCAAAGTCTTGGGGTTTCACTGCTACATCTGATACACCTTGGAATTTCACTATAACATTTTTTATACAATGTTTCAGAAGGAATGGCTTGGAGGGATATTTGGTATACGGATCAAGGTACGTTGGGTTAAAATTTTGGCTCAAGGCCTTATAATTTGGAGATACATCCTATACAAGATAGGGTTCTGGAATCATCACAGACGCTAGTCATTGTGGAGATTTTCACTTCTCATATTTTCTTTATCATTTCAGACCCTAACCTCCAGAGGATATCCTTAGAAATTAGTAAGGTATCTATGGTAAAAAGTTTAAATTATGGGTCATTGTAAATTTGTAGATACACCATGTGGAAGATAGGGTATATGACTAGTCCTATTGATTTGTCTCAAGAAGGTGTTCTAGTTTAAACAATCATAACTTCTTTCTCAGGTATCCAAATTGAGTGGGACCAGTTTCATTGGATGGGGGATAGTCTGTAGTATTTTTATGTAGGTTTCAGGAATTTTATATCAATTATTTTGTGTGGGGCATGCTATACAGAGTGAGATCTCTTGGAAAGGTCAAAATGTCGACCTTCTGAATTTTGTGGGGAAGTTCTAGTAAATTCCACTTTACGCATCAATTTTGATCAGACCTATGGAATTCTTGATAAATATCAGATAACTACATAAAATAAATTTTCACCCAGAAGGGGCCAGAAACTTGGGGGATAACAATGATAGAAGAAAGATTGTCTAGCAAAATACCTCAAATCAAGGTTCAAAAGTGATACTTGTAACTATGCACCACCAAAGGGAACTTCTACCAAATAATCCACTCAGGATGTCCTAATTGGTCTCTTTATGAAGGTGAATAAATTTGTAGGGACATAAATTATTTACGAAATAAGATAGTAACAAGAGATGGAAGCTAAGTTGGAGGCAAGATGGATGGTTTTAAAGAGGAGATCATAGAAGTAATGAGAAATTTTATTATGGAGAAGACACCAGAAAGTGAAATGCATCCCATGAAATTCATGATGATGAGGAGGACAGCCCTAGGAAGGTGAATCAAATGGAGGAAACTACAACTTTGGAGTTGAATACCAACCACGTTCTAAGATTGATATGAGGAAGTTTGATGGCAAGGACCCAATCACATGGATACTTAGGATGGAGCAATTCTTTGATCTACATAATGTGCCGCATTACACAAAGGCCTTGAAGATTGCTTCTTTATATTTAGGGCCTAATCCAATTTGTATGGTATCGATGGCTTTGTTCTCACCAATCCATGTCCGGGCCGGAGTTTCATGGAAGAAATGATAGCACACTATGAGGGGATGCAAGGAGAAATGCAGCTACTTTATCAATTAATAAAATCAAAGCAAAGGGTTCGGAGTTACCGAGCACATTGAGAACTTCCAAAGATTGAATATAAAGGTATCAGTATTCAAATAAGCACTTGATTGAGTATTCGCATACAGGAACTTTAAAGGATAACATTCAACCTTGTAGGTTCTCTTTAGGAACCCCAAAATCATTGAATGCATTTAGGTGGCAAGAAATGTTGAAATGCAAAATATGGATACCCATGGCTTTCTGGAAGGACCAATCCTAACATCCTATAGAGAACAATGCTCCTTCTTCTACCAAAACACCTCAACCTACAAGGTTGGCACCTCAACTATTGGAAATAAAAGCCAAAGGTTGTCTGCTTTAATTGTGACACAGAAGTATAGTAAGGGACATAGGAGTGTGGTGAAGAGATTATTCTACATAGACTGTGAGAGGAAGAAGAACAAAACAAGAACCATCTCAAGATGAAAACATAGAAGCAATTTTGTCTGAAGAGTTGACTCCACGATATGGAGTGTAACGCATTGGTTGGAATTAGCACTCCTCAAACCCTCAAGATTAAAGGATACATCAAAATAAAAGGTAGTAGTACTAATTGATTTTAGCAGTACTCATAATTTCATTCACTATAAATTAGCAGCTCTGGTGCTTTTTAATATCTAGCTAGAGTTTCAAGTAATGATTGGATGGAGGAACTATCAATTGCTGGGAAGTCAATAAGATAAATACTACTATGGGGGAATATGTAATGAATAGTCCAATGATTACTATACCATGGGTGGTGCAGATGTTGTGTACTAGGAATCCAATGGTTACAATCATTAGGAACAGTGGCTTTTAGGTACTTTTCATGAAATTTCTCATTGGAAGGAAAAGAAATTGAGATAATAGGTATCATAGGGAAACCGGTGAGTGATAAGTTGTAATGGCATGACAAATTATTGAAAAAGGGGCATCAAGGCGTTATTGCACAACTATGCTTTCACTAGATGTTCCAAACATCAGCCATCTATTTATTCCTCTAGATCTCCAAAGGGATCATTGATAAAGCATTCAAAGTATTTGAAGATATCCCAAAGGTCTTCCACCCACTCGATCATGATCATGAAATTCACTTCATTCCTAGGAGTGTTCCTCCAATCAGGCCATACAAATACCTTTATGCCCAGAAGGGTGAAATTGGGCGCATGGTTGAAGAAATGTTAGAGTCTGGAATTATGGAATATTAGCCAAAGTTCCACTGACGCACCGGTGGTAATGGTATTCAAGAAAAGTGTAGTTCATGGCGTGTGTGTCTAGTTTATAGAGAGCTCAACAATATCGTTATTAAATATAAGTTTCTCATTCTCGTCGTTATGAATTGTTAGATGAACTATGAACCCAATGCTTTCACAAAATTGGATCTTCCGTTTAGGGTATCATCATATAAGAGGCCAGAAGGAAGAAGATATCCCAAAAAATCATTCCAAACTCATGAAAACCATTATGAATTTTAGTGGTCATGCCTTTTGTGCCTAGTACACGTTACCATTTCCAAGGGTTGATGAATTCCATTTCAAGCCCATATGAAAATTGTGTTAGTATTTTTTAGGTGATTTATATGTACTATATGTAGTCTTAGGAGGATCATGTAGGCATGTTGACAGGTGCTACAACTACTAAGGAGAAACATTTATATACCAAACCATCCAAATGTTTCTTTGGGTGAAGGAGGTAGAGTATTTGGGTCATATTGTGCTCCTCATAGGATTGTCAAGGTAGACCCTGAGATTCAGGGCCATTGAATGGCGATTCAAAACATTAGAAGAATCTTAAGAGTTTTGGAGGTTTGTGGGTTCTTTACACTTAAGTTTTTTTTTCCGGCACTATGGAAGAATACTTGGCACCTTTATGACACTAACTAAGGAAGGATGCATTTTCATGGACTCAGAAGACTAAATATTAGCTTAAGGTGATGTACAAGCTCATGTCTTGACTTCACTCAGGACTTAAAAGACCTTTGTGTGGAATGTGATGCCTCAGGAAATGGAATTGGTGCTATCCACAATGCAAGGAGGGCTAGCTTTGAAGTCGAGCCACTCAAAGGGAAGGGACACAGGCAGTATTTTATGAGAGGGAAATGATAGCAATACTACATGCATTTGAAGAAATGGCGTCCTTACCTAATAGGTAGGCAGCACTTCAAAGGTCAAAACAGATCATGATAGTCTTAAATACTTACTGGAATGAGGCTATCTTCAGAAGGAACAACAAAAAATGGGTAACCAAGATATTGGGACATGAATTTTGAAATCGTCTATAAAGGGAAGCAAAATGTTGTAGAAAATGCACTCTCAAGAAAGGACTGAAGATGGTGGGAAGCCCTTTCTACATTACTGTCTGATCATCCAACCCGATTGGATAAGCTAGGAGAATCAAAGAGGGACATTGGAAGAATGTGAAAAAGGTGTAAGATATAGAACAAGGTTGCAGCGGGATTCCAGTTCATCAGATACACTTACATGGAAAAAAAATGATTCACCATGGTACAAAAATAAACTTATGTTATGCCAAAGACTTAAAATAAAACAAAGGAATTTTCAGTTGCACTACTCTAGGAGTGGGAGGGGCCTTTCGGGTAAAGAAACCTACCATAAGAGTCAAGAATGATTTATAGGATGGCCTTAAAACTGATTTTAAAAGGTTTGTGGAAGAATGATTGGTTTATATGCAAATTAAGGTGGAGACAATTAAGACCTTGGGTCTTTACAACCATTAGCCATCTTGAAGTCCAGCGTTGGGAGGAGGTTTCCATGGATTTCATCCGCGGGGTTACGAGAGTCTGAAGGAAAGAGTGTCATCTATGGGTGATTGTTGATGAAGAAAGCTAAGTACGCACACTTTTGTGCACTCTCTCATCTAAATCTAGGCAGTTACCAAATTTATTCATTTTGGAGAGCAGTTCAAAGCTACATAGCAAAAGATTTTTGTAAGTGACAAGATCCCATCTTCACTGGAAATTTTTGGATAGAATTATTTTCTTGTTTGGGTACTCAAGTAGCTCATAGCTCATCCTATCATCCCACTCAATCTGATGGAAAACCGAGATAGTATTAAGACAAATGTCTGAAGGCTACCTTAGTTGCTTTGTCTCTGATAAACAAACACAATGTTTCAAATGGATACCCTTGGCGGAATGGTGGTATAGCACTTCCTTTCATACTGGAACAAAATGGCACCATTTATGGCACTTTATGGATACCACCACCCTCCTTCCATCCGCCTTCTTATCTAAAAGAAAATCTAAGGTTCAATAGGTGGAGATCATCAAGAATCAACAACAGTTCTCCAAATCTTAAAAGAGACAACTGACCATGGCATAGAATCGCATGAAACAACAAAGAAGATCAGCATCGTAGTGAAAGAAGTTTTGAAGTAGGAGTTAAGGTGTTTTAAAGACTACAGCCATACAAACAAGATGTCCCTCAAGCAAGACAAGAAGGATAATGGATTATGCCATACTATGGCCCTTATAAGGTGTTGCAAAGATTGATACTATGGCATACAAATTAGGAGTTGCCTGCATCTTCCTGCAGTACTGGTTTCCCACGTTTCATGATTAAAGAAGGTTATGAAGCGACAAGATCAGTTCAAACTATATTACTTAGAACTTAATAGGAAAGGAGAAATCATGTGGAGCCTGAAGCCATCAGCGACACAAGAATTCACCCGGTGGGGAATAGATCCATTGAGTATCTCATTAAATGGAAACTACGGTAGAAGATTCCACTTGGGAATACGAGTCTTTATACAGAAGCATCAGAGTTACTCAATCGTTGCAGGAAAACACTGCTCTCAAAGGGGGAGGGCATGTTAAGCCTAATATTGGCTCATTACCCTTAGTTGGGAATATTACATTAGTATTAATGTTATTTTATTTATGTGGCTTTATTCCATTATGTAATTATACCTCCTAGTCCATGTTATTTTATTTATGTCGGCTTTATTCCATTAATTGTAATTATACCTCCTAGTCTCCTATGTATTCCAAGGAGACATTTTCATTTGGAATCATCTTGTACTTGAACATTTAAGTGGGGTAAAAGGAGGTTTCCCCCTCGAAGAGGTTTATTATCTGAAATTACCTCTTTTTCAAAGCGTTGAGTACTTTTTCTAAGGTTTTTCTATGCTATATTGATATGTGGTTCTTAACAGTCCCATCCCACACCCTTGTCCTCGGTGCGTGAAATTTCATTCCATGATCACACGATGAAGATGATCTAGAAAGATCAATGATAGACTCGATATTTAACACCCCCTCCATGATGTGACACGTGAACTTGCATTACCCAATCAGACAACAAAAATGATCTAGGAAGATCATTGAAGGACGATCCATTTCACAATGCGAACATGTTCAAGGGTTAACACCCCCTCGATGATGCGACACCATAAAATCACCCTGATATATGGTGCATTTTCATTGGTTTCACATCATTGAAAACCTTCAAAAAAAAACACCTTGTGAGTGATGCGATACCACTTATGGTATCATCTCACTGCCCCGATGGTCGCCCCGCCACTATGGTCTACCATTGATTTTCATTGTGCCACCATCCTACCGCTATATGTCACCATGCCACTAGCCTTCCACAGTGGTAGTCCCTATCCCTACCATGGCCTCCACGGCATGGTATGAAAAATTACCCAAATTTTCCAAATTTCTCAAAATGCATAATTTCAAAATTTTTGCCATGGTCTCCATGAAAATCTGAAATTAAGATTTCTATGGCCAATTTTTTGTCCCTATGCGTGTCAATTCGACCACTGCACCCGAAATTTGACACTCCCACATTGAATTCTCTATGAATTTCACTGTAGAAATTGTGTTTTTTGCCCAATTTCACCCAATTTTGCCATGGATATCCTACAAATCCCAAATTTGACAAATTGCAGGTAAAAAAACACTCATTCAGAGGTTGAAATTGGGGATTTTTAATCCATGAACTCAATTTCCTCATGAATTCTTCCCTAATTTCACTGGAGTAATTTTGACAAATAAATTTGCAGACATCCTCCGAGCTTTAATTCTGCAATTTTGGCTTCTGCATGTTCAGTCTAGACCATGCAGGCTTAATGTTGAACATGTGGCTCTCACACCAATATGTAACATTCCCCAGCTTAACCAAGGAACATTACTTCAAGAAAATATTCAAAAAAAAAATTATGCTAACTCATTTCCCGTAGCTTACCAACTACAAATTAAACACAAATTTAACTAGAGCTTGATTCCCATAATTAAATGCATCTACAACATTATAAACGAACATGAATGCAGCTAATAAATCATCTACAACCTCACATAAAACCATTCTCATACACAAGATAAAATGCACATCCATAAGACTCATAAGAAAACTCAGAAATTAGATAAACACTTATCTTTTTAAAACAGTTGTGCAACCAACTGCTTGGGAAGGATGTTCCACCCAACCATAGACTTGTTTTTCAAAATATCAATATCAATTCAACCCCAATATGGGGCTAGGAATACACAAAATAAGGTTTCCTCTCACAGTCCACTCACATCTCAATATCCCACAACCCGTCGGTATTCTCCTACAACTATCCCAAATTTCCTCCAACACTCTTCCTCTCAACCTGCCCAACCCAAGGAATGTACCCCTTCAATACTCTCAATCCATCGAGCATTCCATTTGTTTATCAAGGTCTCTCTGGAATAGGTAACCAGGAATATCTCTATTGTGATCTCACTGCCAGGAAAACTATCAGTAAACAACAACAAACATGTGTTGTTATAGTGCAACTCCCCCATGAGTTCACTCTTCATGCCTGAAAATCTGGCTCTTTAATATTCAACTCCAAAGCGCTCCAAAAATTCTACAGCATGTTCCAGAATTCACCCAACATTCTTTCTCTAGCTCCATTTCTCTCTTTTTCCTTTTATCTGCTTGTTGTTCATACAAAAACTCTATGTGGAAAACTGTTTTTTCTTCCCATATGAATTTCCTCTATTTTCCCAAGACAGTTGACTTCTCACTCTACCCAATGTTGATTTTACTTCATCCCCATACTCCCCAATAACTATCGTATGTGACTCTCACACCCACCCTCTTACATCAGTTTAATGATTGGGCTCTCATACACTCAAACAGAAATAGAGGTTATCCCCAATGATAATAAAATTCAGGAAAGTGGGTTGAACTTAATACCCTTAATTCATTTCCCCCTTAGACCTCTCTTAGACACTCCCTTCTCTTGTGGAAAACTCAACCCCCATCTCTGTCCATATCCCCCAATAGTTGGCATCACATTTTATTTAGTAAAATTCATAAAATACATTTTTCATATTACATCACTTGGCCATATCCATATTCATATCTACATTATGCATTAATTAAATTGGGGATTATAGTGGGGATGTTACAAGCATGTACATTTCATATCTAAAAAGTAGAATTTTTTAATTTGTAGCATCAGGCCGTCATTACGTGCAAGTTAAAGAATGCTTACAACAAAGTAATTTACAACTAAAATTTAAAGACTACAGGTTAACAGAAGACAGAATTGAGAAATTTTGTGCTAAGAGATATGCATAATGTACCTAATGTTGGACATTCAGGGTACTACAAAAAAATTGCAGTTGTAAGAGGCCAACAATTTTGACCTGGTATGAAGAAAGATGTGGTTGATTGCATATCCATATGCATGGAATATCAGAGGGTAAAGGATAAGCACATACATCCATCAATATTTCTACAGACATTGTCCATTCCTTAATGGAAAAGGGAAGTTGTTACTCTATATTACATCACCAATCTACCCAAAACAACAAGGCAACATGATTCCATTATGGTAGTGGTTCACAAGCTTACAAAGGATACACATTTTATTCCATTCAAGATGAATCATAAGGCATCCAACATTGCAGAAATTTACTTGAAAAAACTTCTAGGCTACATGATGTGCCTAAGGAAATAATGTCTAGCAATGATTCCAAGTTCACTTCCAATTTTTGGAAAAGGTTGTTTAAAGTATTTGGGACAAATCTAAATTTCAACACAATGTGTCATCTATATTCGGATGGGTAGATAGAGAGGTTCAACCAAATAATTGAGGATATGGTAAGAATGTACATAATGGACGAGCCTTCAAGATGGGAAGACTGCCTTTATTTGGTTGATTTTGTGTGTAACAATGGGTATCTGCATCATTGAATATTAGCCCGTTTGAAGCCTTGTATGGAAAAAAAAATGCAACACACTAGTGAGTTGGGATAACCTTGCAGACATAGCCATTATTTGGCTAGAGATGCTAAGAAAAATGGAAGAGAAAATGGTAAGGATAAAGTAGAATTCAAAGTCTACAAAATATATTTAAAAACATTGTGTGTAAAAAGGAAGGGCATATAGAGAATTTAGAATGGGGGAGCATGTGTTTCAAAAATTAAAGGCTAAAAGGAGCTTTTTGAAATTGGGAAGTTTCCCAAAGTTGGCACTGAGAAAGTATGGGCCATTGAAAGTCCTAGAAAGAACAGGCTTAGTTGCATACATGCTTGCATTTCCTACATCTATGACAATTCATAATGTGTTTATTTTTTGTTTATTGAAGAAGTATGTGTCTGATCCTAACCACGTGATTGATTGGCTTATGATCCAGGTGGAGCATGAAGGGGACTTTCGAGTGGAGTTAGTGTACATCCTAGACTGGAAATTCAAAGTGCTCAGGAACCCATCCATTGGCCTAGTAAAGGTCCAATGGACCTGATATAGTCCTAAAGACACCATGTGGGAGCATGAAGAGGTCATGCGCGAGGAATACCCACAAAGTTTTGCATATTTTTGAGGAAATATGAATGTACATTTGTATATAAGTGTACAAGGACTCAATTTTTGTGGCTATAATTCCTTGAGCCCCCAGCTTGGATACTTCTTTCATGACCTATGCTAGAGCTCTCAAAGGGAAGTGGGATAGCCTAAGGGACTATGGTGTAGAAAAGGGGGTACACTTCCTTGTGTTGTGCAGGTCGACGGGAATGAGATTTGGGTGGTTGGAATTGTTGTAGGATGTACATCAAGGACAATGTAGAATGTAGGGGGAGGAGAATGTAACACCCCAATTTTTATCCCTAGATTAGTAATGTATATTTGTGAATATGATAAATAAACAATATCAAAGCGATGTAATATAAAATAATAAAATAAAATAAAATACATTGAAAAATAATAAAATAAAATACATCATCGACCGTAAACGGATAAGGACAAATTCATGGAGGGCTATTATTTCATGAGAGGGGGGGTTGAAAAGGGGGTTTAAGAGAAATTCCACACTCCTAAAATCCCATGCCATTTTCCTCAATCATTTTTCTTGTTGTATAATTATCCCCTTTGACATATTAAAACAAATCATTAAATGCATGTAGGAGTTTAGTGGGGGAGCCATCTCATCTAGTTATTGAAGCATGGGCTAAGTACACCAATGGTGGGAATTGTATCATTGAATGCATGTAATATATTGGGTGAGAGAGTCAACTCATCTAGTTATTGAAGCATTGGTTGAGTATAATCTTTTTGGGGAGTTTTGATTCAAACATGCAAGAGAGAAAAGAGAAGGGAATTTGATTAGGAGGAGAGATACTATTTTTGGGGACAACAAGAAGAGAGGAAAAAAAAACGATTAGTGTTGGGAAAAGGGAGACATCCATAGTAAGTGTTGAATATAGGTTTATGAATCTAGTAATTATGATGAGAATGAGGCTGTCGCCTGTAAGTGAATTTATGTTGAAAAACTACCCAAAGGATCCTGTGGAAATGTTGTTATGAGCTCCTATTACAGTTGGATTTCCTAGAGCTCCCAACTAAGACATTTTTGGCTAGATTTTTCTAGAGCATTGGAGGGGATGGATATCGTCTAAGAGACTATGTCACAGAGAAGGAAATCTAATCCCTTGGGTTGTGTAAACTAATGGGTAAGAGATTTGGGTGGTTGGAATTGTTGCATGTGTCATGTCACTCTATTTTTATTGGGTATTGGGTTGTTTGTGTGATTGTAGACACCCATAGGATCTTGTCCATCCTTATGGACTCATATGCCTATATTGGAGGTGGCTTTCTATAGAGAGAATTAGTGCAACGACACCTATGGTTGGATGGAATGTTTGACATCTACAACAGTTGTGTAAAATATTTATAAATTTAAGAGTTATTGTTCTGATCACTTTTAATTTATTGTTTCAATGTTATGTTTATTTTTTGTTTTATATGTTTGAGTGTTGTTGTGTGTGTTTAAATATTTTTCATTTATGATTATAAAATTATTGATAGTTGCATGAGTAATTTGTGTCATGCTAGGTGTAGGCATTCATATTAAAATGGTATCAAAGTAATGTTATATCAATTGGGTTCAGTGACGTTCCCAGCGTGGGATCTAGGTATGTCACAAAGTGGTATCAGAGTGATGTTGTATTGATTGGGTTCAGTGATGTGCCCAACATGGGATCTGGGTATGTCACACTTCAAAAACAATGTCCCCATTTAAACATAGTTACCAACTTGATGACAACTTTCTCGAGTTCTCATTTTTTTAGAGGTCACATTTAGTTGTTAAGTTTACCCTTGTTTCAGGGGCGACATGTGTGGGAGAGGTCATATATGACTCCAGGGGAAATAAGATTATAAATTACGCTTGGGGATTAGGTTATAGATCCAACAATCAAGCTAAAGCTCTAGCAGTTTTCATGGGTTTAAAAATTCTCAAAGGTAATCTAGATTCAAACATTATAGTTATATATGACTCTGAATTGATCATCAAGGGGTTGTGAAAAAAAAGTAATTGAAAACAACCTTATTTGCAAAGAATTTACCAAAGGATCGCAAATGAAGAAAAAAAAATCACGAGGTTTATTATTTTCATATCCTCCAACATCGAAATGGTAAAAAAGACTCTCTTTCCAAGGGGGGGGGGGAGATTTCTAAGCAAGGGAAGTTAAAGAAAAATCAAGTCTCACTCCACCAATATTTACCATAAGAAAATTCATAGAAAAATGAATCCTCACTCCATCAATTTTTACCATAAGAAAATGAAAACCTCTAGGAAAAATTTGGATGATATGACCTATCAATTATTTAAATTAGTGCATGCATGTAATACCCATGTTTTGAGTCCCCAAATTAATAATGTATTGGTGAAATACCGAAGTGCCTGGAAAATTAAAAGAGTTCGAACCGCTTAGGAAATGTAATACTTTGATCATTATTAATTATAAGTACATTGTTGGTTGTTTTATCACACAAATTCTAGGTTTCGAAAATCCCAACCCAATCCACGAATGTGAAAGTATCTACCCACTGTCACCTTAGATGGAAACTCTCCTCACTTTAATGATGATGAAAATAACCACAAGGGGGGAATCCCAGTGACCCTAGGGGGATTTAGATGGAAAGTGATATGATGGAAGATGGATCCCCTATAGGTAAAAGTAAGAATGTGATGGAGGGCCTAGAAATGGTCTGGTTGATGAACTAAGGTTTCCAAAGTGTAGTGTATTTGCAAAAGAGTGTTGTACCTTCCCGAGTCAAGAAAAAATAGAGATACACAAGCACAAATATCAAGTGGATGAGAAAGTAAAGATTGCTTTCCTATATAGAAGAAATAAACAGGAATGTATATCAACAAGAAAAAATGTTGTTAACTACAGAAATAACCATCCAAAGAATGAAAGAACTATTGGACAATGAAGCACTAAACAAGAAGATAATGTTCAAATACTTTAGCATAAAATTTGATGATAAAAGAGGGATGCTTAATGATGTTTTCATAGATGTATTAGAGAATGCAATTGTCTATAGAAAAATATTGCTACAACAGAAAGATTCAACCACCAAAACTCA
This sequence comes from Picea sitchensis, assembly GCA_010110895.2. Taxonomy (NCBI): domain Eukaryota; kingdom Viridiplantae; phylum Streptophyta; class Pinopsida; order Pinales; family Pinaceae; genus Picea; species Picea sitchensis. Next base: position 142,936 of record SNQJ01S0000471.1, on the reverse strand, counting down.
CAAGTAAACTACCCAAACGATGCACAACGATTAGTATATAATTATGGCATCTTTCAAGCAAATTTAGTGGTTGAAAAAGTGAGTAAAAGAAAGAGTTTAAATGAGTTTGTTGCAGCCCTGATCGTTCTAGCATGAATTTATTACAATAGAAAAAGATAATTTAAATATATTGGGTAAATGGAGTCTTGGTTGTAAGAGTTGGATCTGTTATAGCGCAAGTTGGAGGTTGGTAAAAGCCCAACCCAACCACAAAGCAAGTGCTACAACTTGGGAATCATACACCCAATTCACCACGATATAGGTCCCGCACTTCAAGGGTGACTAGGTCACTCTAGGGAGGAGATTTGTTAACCCTAGGGGGATTGAGATGGAGATGAGGATGGATGGAAATGAAGCCCCTATGGATCAATTCTAAGTGGGATGAAAGGTGGGAAAATATTCCTTGTAATTCAATTGTTTCCCCATAGGTATAGTACTTCTCCGGATCATTGTACCTACCCGAGAAACAAGAAAAGACACTTTGCAATGATATATGTTAGTTGGATCATAAATTTAATCTTGATTTCCCTAATTTTCAGCAGTAAATGACAGTTTATATCAGCAAATAAAATATATAAATCAGCATACAAAGATCTAAATTGGTTAAGTAAATCAGCATCAAGATTAGCAATGAATATAGGTTGAAAGATGGCACCTAAGAAGCTAGAGAAGATGGTTGTTGTAAACATGTGTTTTATGTAGAAAATTTCAGCCTTATGGCTGTAGCATTCAATGGAATTTAGAAACAAAATCAACCATGTAAAAGTGTCAAGAACTAGCCCAAAAGGTGCGCCCTAATTAGTAGAATAAGTGAGGAAAATTTAGGAGTTAGTCTAAGGTTAGTTTAGGAGTTATGAGGGTGTTAGTAGATAGGGTTATTCAGCCCTAATGGATGTATGTTAAAGTTTGTAACATCAATTAGAGTTTTTGGAGAGAGGGGACACCCTAGTGGGGTAAGACTCCTCTAAGTGAGGCAAATCAACTTCAAGCAACAAAGCTTTCAAAAGACCAAAATTTGTGTTTCCCAAGGAAATGACTTTATATCTCCAATGAAAAAAAGTATGACTAGTTCCTTTACTATTGGGTTAATGGAGTCAAATAAACAAAGAGCTATAGAATCTACCTCCTTGGGGGTGTAATCCCTTTTACTTCCCAAGGCAAGTTTCTCTAGCTAGGGTTTAAGCTAAGAGGGTGTATGCCCTTATACTTCTCTTAGCAAACCCTTGTGTAATCAATGAGATGAAGCATAAAATAATTAATACTATGGTGGACGTGTATGCCCTTATACTTCCCACCTAGTTCCTAGCATAACAATACTTGACTTGCAAAAATGATAGCATAATAGTCAAATACCATACCAAGATCAAGAGAAATGCCAAGATAATCCACCATAAGAGCTAGAAAACATCATCCAAGGCTAGATTTGTAGTCCTCCATCAACCATTCATCAATATATCCATAAACAAGTGTACAAGAGATAAAAATAGATAAGTGTGGCTCAAATTTCAGATCAAGTCCTCTCAGAAGAGGGAGAGTTATGTTTAAAATGAGATCTTATGATCTCTATTTATACAAAATGTAGCTAACATAGTTTGTCCACATACTTTAAAGTAAAACAAAATATTAGGGGTCAACAACCCTCATCTTTCCCCTTTTACAAAATAATATTAAACAATTCCTTTAAAATTTCACTTTTGCACAAATAAAACCCTAATTTATGAGGACATCACCCCTTTAGGGGGAGTTTTTCCACTTTGAGGAAGTTGTTGGTGTTGTAGAATCATGGGTAGGCCTCCAAAGGCCAAATTTCAAGCATCTAAGCACTCTCATCATGGTTAATACCCTCTTCTCCTCAAAACATCCATGTGTCAAAATATGGCACACCATGCCCTAGCCCCAAAAAGCATGACATCAAGCTCAAAAATACGATGTTTTTCCCCTCCTGGGAAAATCGTTTGGAAAGTGAGGGTTGGGCTAGGTCGTCCAAGTCATCATCAAGGCCTTCCAAGTCTTATCTCTCTCATCCAGCATGCAGGCCCCTGACATCCAACATGTGGGCTTGTAGCCCCATGGAATCCCAAGCTAGGCTTGTTCTCCCAAAATTGTCTACCAACTAGGTCTTGCAAAGACAAATGAGCACGCCCTCTAAGGATCTCAAGTCATAACATCATGATAAGTGAATCCAATCAATAAATAATCCATCTAATCATGTGCATAAAATATCACTATATCAAACAATTAACAACTCAAAGACACTATGCGACTTGTCAAGTTTGAATATGGGAGGGTTGACGAGGTGTCTTATTGGGTAGATCTTTCCCTAGGTCAAGAAGAGTTTCCAAGAGATTCCTCTCTAAGCCATGTAAATTGGATGAATTGGTTGGGGTCAAGACTCAATGGGCATAGGGCTCATGGCATACAAGGGGTCGTAGTGTCTTATTCATGGGTGCCTTTTTATAGGGTGTGTGGTACCTTTGTCCACAATGCACTTTTTCCAAGCCCATCAATTGCCTTTATATTTCTTTCTTTCTTTTCTTTAATTATAGCATAAGGAGAGGTTGAAGGTCACTGCCCTGGTGTGGTGAGTATATGATGACAGTGTCACCCACAAACACCTAATGGAAATGAGAAGGTTGGCTCATGATGAGACCCCCTTTCTCTCAGCCATGCAATTGATAGCCATTATCATGGTTTGGTGACCAGATGATGGTAATGTCATACCACTAGATATTCATGGACGTGATAGGTTGGATTGTGATGATACCTCATGTCCTTCAATTAACCTCTTAAGAATTATTTATTATATTGTGGGTCCCCTTTATCCAAATATAAGTGTTTCATTTCTTTCTTGGGTGATCCTTGGGCAAAGCATCTGGAAGGTTTATATAAGGATTTTATCTTTTACCCAACATCAACCCCTATGGGCATTTAGCCCCTTCTTCCCATAGAATGAGGACAACCCCTGCTTGGGTCAATACACCCTAAAATCCCAAGAGATAAGGAAATGGAGGGGATCAATGATGGAAAGTGGTAAGTATGGTCAGGAATGGTACGATGGCTCATTAAGGGAGTTCCCAGTAGAAAACCCATCCCCAAGGAAAACCATTTACTAGGGAACAATGTCAACCACCAAGGTGAAGCATGGAAAAAGGAATAATGTCCAAGCACAGATCATGAAATCTAGAGCAATATAAGATACAAAGATAATCAAATGGCTTAAATATTAAAATGATGCTCAACATAATACTGACTTGTACCTAATGGAGCAAGGCCCAATTCCTTCCGGAAGCCAGCTAGTGTCGTGGATGCCATATGCAAAACTGTGACCATATTTGGTGGTAAGTGGGTTTTCCATATTTGCAAAGGGTATTGTTGGTCATGTAGTCTCTCGACGCTCCATATCTGCAACCTGAGGGCCTCGAGACATGATCCCCTTAGTTATCCACAAAATGGGGATAACATCTGGCTCCTACTTGGGGATGTGTGGTTGGCGTAGAGTGCATGAGAACCGCAACATCTCTTGGTAGACATGTGCCTGGAAGGAAAAATCAAACTGTTAAGTGCAGGATGGCCTACTCATCCTTGTTCTCATATGATCATAATCAAAACCAACTAAGCTAGAAAAATAAAATTTTGACATTTTTTCTAAAAACTTCTAAGCTAAGAATGAAATCAATATGCAAGTAGAGAAAAATGAAAATGAAATGCATGTAAACTAATATGAGCAATCAAGATGCAAATGCAGGAAATCAAAGTTACTTACCTACTTACCTGGGGCACAGGCCCTGAAGAAGTCATCTGACCTGGATGATGTCATGTGAAGTCATACAATCGATGAAACCATTTGATCATCTCATCAAAGTATCTCCCCCTTTGCTTAATCATATAATACAACAAAGATAAGTCAAGCACATAATAATAATGAGTATAAACACACATATAATCGATCATGAAATAAAATTCATGAAGATGGGTGGGAGGGAGTAAATCATGCTGGAAACAGAAACCATCAGCTTGATCATCTCGCATGAAAGTGTAGCCACAAGAATGATCAATCCATATTTGAAGGTGGATACTATATGTAGACAAAGGCTCATATTCATCAGCGCATAAATAACCACTGCTTGTCGAGGTCTGAGAGGAGGTGAGGTATCGGAAGAATACTTCATGATCTCCTGGAGAAGAGGGTAAGAGGTAAGGAACAGTCTCAGGTGTAGAAAAAAATTATCTCTTCCCCTGTGAGTCTCCATGGAAATATCTAAGATGAAAATACTTCCTGTTTGAAAAATGAACCTCTAACTTCTATGAGGTGGCCATGTCCTGGTATTCCTCAAAATCTGAGTGCAACAGTAGGAAATCCTCATAAAAAAAATATGCATCCTAAAAATGGTATGTACCAAAGGATGAATGAATATCATGATGCGGCAAGTCATCCTCGAAAGGAAAGAACCAATATGTAAGCATGTCATCACTGGGCTGCCAAACATCTTAATCATACATGCATGGAGGCCAGTCCTCTGAAAATGACATTTCAAGCCCTTATGCTTGAGATCTACCCTCAATGTTATAAATAGGATCTCTATCAATAATGAAGAAACCCACATCCCATATACATCTCCCAACCTATATGAAATCATCAATGCATTCATCAACTATATCTGAGGGTTGGTCCATTAATTCATCTTCTGCAAGAGAAACTTCATCGAGATCCTTTTAGAAGTTTTCTTCATTTCCACAATCATGGAACTAGGCATCATCAAAGTTTTTAAAGGGATTATAACTTATCATGTTCTCTTCTTGATGTGCAGGAGGAGCAGAGGTCTGGATGTCCTCACCAAGTGGAAAATCGGTCACTTCATCTTCATCATATGTTGCATCTGGATCTTCTTCATCATGATCTTCTTCAAGCTTTTCTTCATATATTGTCTCATCATCGATCAGAAAACCTTCTCGGAAAAGAGTGTGTTTGAGATCTTGGAAAGCATCTTGCAAACTTTGAGTAGCTAGATGATATTGCCTGAGAAATTATTCAATGAGATTTGTAGAAGAATGAATACTCTTTGGATCACATGAGTGTGCAAACCAATCCTTTTGACTTTATTCCAGTGAAGACACGAAAATTTTCATCATCACATATTCATGCAGCACATTTAAGCTCGAAACGTACTTCACATAATTCACGACATGGGTGACTGTTAGAGTTGGATTACCATTAAATTTGGGGAAACTTTCCCTCCACTCCGAGGAGCAATGATTTGGATATCCAAGAATATCGTGAACATCAAAGGAGGGATAAACCTTATGTAATTCCCATGGTAAGTCTCGTAATTCCATGGTTCCATTACTTAGGGTAATACCTTAATGGAGTCACCAGATGAGCTAAATTCTCACCAAAGCATGGAAAGGGATAAGTGAAAAGTGGGTTATGGGAAGGTGGAGTTGCCAAATGAGATTCAAGATGAGCTCATCAAGAAGGGTGGAAATGGAATGTCCCTTGGGTGGAGTCGCCAGGAAATCTAAGGGAAATGATTTGGGATATCTTACCAGAGTGTCATTAGGGTACGAAGAAGATTCAAAATATTCCCCATCAACGACGCCAAAATGTTATAGGCAAGTTGTAGTTTGGGAAAAACCTGACCCAAACACAAAGAAATTGCTACAACTTGGGAATCCTACACCCAATGTCACCTCGATGTAGGTCCCGCACTTCAAGGGTGACTAGGTCACTCTAGGGAGGTGATCCGTTGACCCTAGTGGGATTGATATAGATATGGATATGGATGGAAATGAAGCCCCTATACGTCAATTCTAAGTGGGATGAAACGTGGGAAAATATGCTGTGTAAGTCAAGTGATTGTTTCCCCGCGGGTATGGTACTTCTCCGGATGATTGTACCTACTCGAGACATAAGAAAAGACACTTTGCAATGATATATGTTAGTTGGATCAACAATTCAAGATTTTTTTCCCTAATTTGCAGCATTAAATGACATTTTGTATCAGCAAATAAAATATCTAAATCAGCATACAAAGATCTAAACTAGTTAAGTAAATCAGCATCAAGATTAGCAATGAATATAGGTTGAAAGATGGCACTTAAGAAGCTAGAGAAGATGTTTGTTGTAAACATGTGTTTTATGCAGAAAATTTCAGCCTTATGGCTGTAGAATTCAATGGCATTCAGCAGAAAAATCAACCATGAAAAAGTGCCAAGAACTAGCCCAAAATGTGCACCCTAGTTAGTAACATAAGTGAGGAAAATTTAGGAGTTAGTCTAGGGTTAGTTTAGGAATTATGAGGGTGTTAGTATCTAGGGTTATGCAGCCCTAATGGCTGTATGTTAAATTTTGTAACAGAAATTAGAGTAGTGGGAGAGAGGGGACGCCCTAGCGAGGGAAGACTCCTCTCAGTGAGGCAAATCAACTTCAAGCAAGAAACCTTTCAAAAGACCAAAATTTGTGTTTCCCGAGGCAATGATTTTATATCTCCAATGCAAAAAAGTATGACTAGTGCCTTTACTATTGGGTTAATGGAGTCAAATAAACAAAGCGCTAGAGAAGCTACCTCCTTGTGGGTGTAATCCCTTTTACTTCCCAACGAAATTTTCTCTAGCTACGGTTTAGGCTAAGAGGGTGTTTGCCCCTACACTTCTCTTAGCAAACCCTTGTATAATCAATGAGATGAAGCATAAAATGATGAATAATATGGTGGGGGTGTATTCCCTTATACTTCCCACCTAGTTCGTAGCATAACAATACTTGACTTTCAAAAATGATAGCATAATAGTAAATTGCCATACCAATATCGAGAGAAATGCCACGATAATCCACCATAAGAGATAGAAAAACATCATCCATGGATAGTGCCTCACTCTTCATAAACCATTCATCAATATAGCCATAAACAAGTGCACAAGAGATAAAAATATCCAAGTGTGGTGTAAATTTTAGACTAAGTCCTCTCACAAGAGGGAGAGTTACGTTTGAAATGAGATCTTATGATCTCTATTTATACACAATTTAGCTAACATAGTTTGTCCACATACTTTAGGGTAAAACATGAGATTATGGGTCAACAACCCTAATATTTCCCCTTTTACAAAATAATATTAAAAAATTTCTTTAAAATTTCACATTTGCACAAATAAAACACTAATTTAGGAGGACGTCACCCCTTTAGGGGACATTTTTCTACTTTGAGGAAGTTGTTGGTGTTGGAGAAGCATGGGTAGACCTCCAAAGGCCACATGTCAAGAATCTAATCACTCTCATCATGATGAAGACCCTCTTCTCCTCAAAACATCCATGTGTCAAAAGAGAGGCACTTCACCACCATGCCCTGGCCCCAAAAAGCATGGCATCAAGCTCAAAAATAGGATTTTTTTTCCCTCCTGGGAAAATCATTTGGCAAGTGAGGGTTGGGATAGGTCATCCAATTCATCATCAAGTCAAACCTGTGGGATTGTAGCCCCATGGAAGCCCAATGTAGGCTTGTTCTCCCAAAACTGTCCACCAACTTGGTCCTACAAAGACAAATGAGCATGCCCTCCAAGGATCTCAAGTCATAACATCATGATAAGTGAATCCAATCAATAAATGATCCATCTAAGAATGTGCATCAAATATCACTATATCAAACTATTAACAGCTCAAAGACACTATGTGACTTCTCAAGTTTGAATATGGGAGGGTTGACGAGGTGTCCTATTGGGTAGATCTTTCCCTAGGTCAAGAAGAGTTTCCAAGAGATCCCTCTCTAAGACATGTAAAGTGGATGAAGTGGTTGGGGTCAAGACTCAATGGGCATAGGGATCATGACATACAAGGGGTCATAGTGTCTCATTCATGGGTGCCTTTGTAGAGGGTGTGTGGTACCTTCATCCGCAATGCACGTTTTTCGAGCCCATCAATTTCCTTTTATCTTTATTTCTTTATTTTCTTTCAATATAGCATGAGAGGTTGAAGGTCATTTCCCTCGTGTGGTGACCAAATGATGGAAATGCCACCCACAAACACCTAATGGAAATGAGAAGGTTGGCTCTTGATGAGACCCCCTTTCTCTTAGCTATGCAACTGAGAGCCATTACCATGGTTTGGTGACCAGATGATGGTAATGTCATACCACTAGATATTCATGTACGTGATAGGTTGGCTCGTGATGAGACCTCCTATCCTTCAACTAACCTTTTAATCATTCTTTATTATATTGTGGGTCCCATTTATCCAAAGATAAGTGTTTCATTACTTTATTGGGTGATCCATGGGCGAAGCATCTGGAAGCTTTATATAAGTCTTTTATTTTTTATCCAACATCAACCCCTCTAGGCCTTTAACCCCTTCTTGGGTCAATACACCCTAAAATCCCAAGGGATAAGGAAATGGAGGGGAAAAATGATGGAAAGTGGTAAGTATGGTCGGGAATGGTATGGTTTTTCATTAAGGGAGTTCCTAGTAGCAAACCCATCTCTAAGGAAAACCACTTACTAGGGAACAATGTAAACCACCAAGGTGAAGCGGGGCAAAAGGAATAATGTCCAACCACATATCATGAAATATAGAGAAATATAAGATACAACATAATCAAATGGCTTCAATATTGAAATGATTCTCACCATAATAATGACTTGTACCTCATGGAGCAAGGCCCACTTCCTTCCGGAAGCCAGTTGGTGTCGTGGATGTCATCTACAAAACTGTGACCATCTGTGTTGGTGAGTGGGTTTCCCATCTATGCAAAAGGGTATTGTTGTTCATGTGATCTCTTAGCACTCCATATCTACAACCTTAGGGCCTCGAGACATGATCCCCTTAGTTATCCATAAAATGGGGATAACATATGGCTCCTACTTGGGGACATGTTCTCGTTGTAGAGTGCATGAGAACCATAGCATCTCCTGGTAGACCTGTTCCTCAAGGAAACATCAAACTCTCGAGATCAGGATGTCCTACTCATCCTTGTTCTCTTATGATCATAATCAAAACCAACTAATCTAGAAAAATAAAAATTTTACATTTTTCTAAAAAATTCTAAGGTACTTACATGATTTGTAAGTACTTGCCATTGACTTTCCAATTAATATAAACTTGTTTTATTCCCTTCAAGTTCATGTGTTCTACATTTGCTTGTCTATTGTCATTTCAATCTTCGTAGATAGATCTACTTTATTTAATCAACGTAGAAAGAGTTTCTTCGTTGGTCTTTGCAGGACTTCATTTGAATTGAGGAGCTTGGATATCAAGCCCAAGGATTGGAGCAGCGAGGACGAACATCGAAATAAGGTACACCACATTATTCTTCTCTTTTTCTTGATTGGTTGAGTTAGATTTAAAGGGAAAGTAGCAACCATTTGTTTACTTTTGTCTTTGGACCAAAGAATGGGTCTTGGTCCAAAGGGGAGCTTATCCCATCCGCAGGGTAAGATTTCTCATAACACTACCCAAAATTCACTTTGGTGTTACCTTGTTTCATCATTTGGCCATCTCCATTTCAGTTGTTATGAAGGATGTGCTCCACAAATTCCAAGATTTTTCTAATTTTAAGGTTATATATCATCCAAGGCTAGCTCCTTCTTCCCATAGAATGAGGGACAACCCCTTATTGGTTCAATACACCCTAAAATCCAAAGAGATAAGTAAATGGAGGGGAACAATGATGGAAAGTGTTAAGTATGGTCAGGAATGGTACAATGGATCATTAAGGGAGTTCCCAGTAGCAAACCCTTCCCCAAGGAAAACCACTTACTATGGCACAATGTCAACCACCAAGGTGAAGCAAGGGAAAAGGCATAATGTCCAAGCACATATCATGAAATCTAGAGCAATATAAGATAAAAAATAATCAAATGGCTAAAATATTGAAATGATGCTCACCATAATACTGACGTGTACCTCATGGAGCAAGGCCCACTTCCTTCTAGAAGCTAGCTGGTGTGGTGGATGCCATCTACAAAACTATGACCATATGTGGTGGTGAGTGGGTTTTCCATCTGTGCAAAAGGGTACTATTGGTCATGTAGTCTCTCATCGCTCCATATCTACAAGCTGAGGGCCTCGAGACATGATCCCCTTATTTATCCACAAAATGGGGATAACAGGATCCACAATATCTCTAGGGGTGTAAGCCCTTTTACTCCCTAGAGCATGCAAAACCAACAAAGGTAAATATAGGAGGGTGTAATCCATTTTACTCCTTCTAGAAACCTTATAAAAATGAATTATCAAATAGAAAATGAGATGAAGATTGTGGAAGGTGTATTCCCTTATACTCCTCCAAGATTTATAGACAAGAATATCATGAAACAAGAAGAAGATACCAACAAGTGCAAAAATTACTTACCAAATCCACAAGTTAACAAGAAAAAAACCTTAGTTTACCAAGAAATGTCCATCCACATGCTAAAATACAAGCCTCCAAGAGGTGTGCACTACCTTAGCTCCACAATAGACAAGTAAGCATCCAAAAATGTTGCACAAGAGAGAGATAATCTAAAATGCCCAAGGAGGGAAAAAAATTCAGCTAAGTAGTCTTCTCAAGTGAGAGAGTTATGTTAAAAATGAAATAAAATGGTATTTATTTACAAAAGACCTCAATAATATGTTTTTCCACATAATCTTAGTGTAAACCACAAAATAAGGGGGCAGACCCCTTTAGTTTTTCCCCTTTACAAATTTAATTTGTTTTTTACACAAAGAAACCCTAAAAAGATGGCATCATGCCCTAATTGGGTGATGCCTTGGAACTTTTGGCAAGTAGTTGAGCATAAGGAGGAATTATTTGGGCCTCCAAAGGCCATTTTTCATCATGCTAGGTGTCCTCCTCCTCATTAATCATGTTAATCCATCATCAAAATTCACCACCATCATCAAAACCCTAGCCCAAGGGTGACATCAAGCTCTCCAAGATGACGTTATGACCTTCCAAGGCTAAACGTTGGGTTGAGATGGGATAGGTTTCATCATCCAAGGTTTCTTATCTTTCCCCCAAAGGAAACTTCTATCTTCCAGATGCTCCCAAGGTGTGGTTCATGGCATCCAACCTGTGGGATTCAATCCCTAATGAAGGCCCAAGCTAGGCTTGTTCCTCCAAATCATCCACCAAGCTAGCTCCTGCAAAGAGAAATGAGTGTGCCCTCCAAGGGTCTCAAGTCAAATGTATCATGCCAATTAAAATAATATTTAATACAAGATCCACCTAAGAATGTGCATTAAAACTACCTTATCAAATTAAACAAGAGCTTAAATACCCTATGCAACTTGCCAAGTTTAGGTATGGGAGGGTTGTCAAGGTGACATATTGGATGAGTCATTCCTCAAGTCAAGGGGTGTTTCCTAGGTGGACCCTCCCTAATACATGTAAGGAATGTGGAATGGATGGGGGTAAGACCTTTGGGCATGGGGTTCATGGCATACAAGGGTTTGTATTGTCTCATTTATGGGTGCCTTTGTAGAGGGTGAGTTGCACCTTCATTCACAATGCATCATTTTTCCAAGCCCGTGTATTGCCATTAATTAATTAAAGTCCAGAACAATTGGGTACTACAATTGGGTAACATAAGACTTGAAAGAAGTACCACAATGTCACTTGAGCTAGAGGTGCACAGATTTCCATGTGGGTAAAGAAAAGGGTATACCACACTTCTATAGATCCCTCAACAAGTGGGACATTTATATATATGAAATTTGATTCTGCAGGTCTTTAATTATTTTAAGAGAATCATTTCATTGTTCTCAAGACCTCTTTGGGTGAGCATCTAAAAGGTTATAATTTTCAATTTTATCTTTTTCCAGCTACATTCCTCTGGGCCTTCAACCCCTTCTTCCCATGAAATGAGTTACAATCCCTTCTTGGGTCACTACACCCGAAAATCCCAAAAGGTGGGGATACGAAAAGGATGAAGTGTGAAAAGTGACAAGTATGATCGAGAATGGTACGATGACTCATTGATGGGAATTCCCAGTAGAAAAAATTTCCTCAAGGGTGACCACTTAATATGGTACAATGTCAACCACCAAGGTGAAACAGGGAAAAGAGCATAATTTCCAAGCAACCATTTTATAATCAAACGCGGCTTTAAATGCAACATATTCAAATGCCTCAGGCATTAAAGTGACACTTACCACAATACATGACTTGTACCTCATGGAGAAAGACCCATGGAGAAGTGTGGTGGTGAAGTGGCTCTTCATATGTTTAAGTGGACATCACAAGTCAATCCATCCCTCGGTACTCCATGTCTACAACCTCAGCACCTTGAGACATCATCTCTTTAGTTATCCCTATAAATGGGGGATAACATGCTGCAGAACGGAAAAGGAAAAGAGTTATGGGGGGTTATGATTCTACAAGAGAAGGGGGACCAAGGGACTAAAAATTTACACCATTTTTAATCAATTGTCATCCATGGTTGTGTTGGGGGCCACATGAGTGTCTTGGGTAGACCACGTTGGCATTGAAGTGATTGGATACAAAATCTTTTTTCTTGATTGTCTTGGGGTTAAGAAATTAAGCCTTTGTTTAGTTGTTCAGGGGTTGGGTTAATCACTCATTCATTTTTAGGTTAATCTTTCTCTTGGTTTGGGAATGGGAAATGAATCAAAGGAAGATTGATAAGAGCCATTGTTTATTGGCTGCAAGTAACTATTGATCATTCTAGTAATGAATGGATGCATGAGTGCATGCATTGGAAATATGATAAACCTTTCCATAGTTGAGATTCCAAGAGAGTTCCAACATTTAAATTCTTGACCATATGCACTGGAGTCTTGGAAGGAGGTGGAAAACTTGAGGTACTACATTTCAATGAAGGGGGTTCAATATCTTAGGTTGTGTAGGTTGGGAGAAGAGAGATGGTGAAATTTGGATTGATGTGTGTTGAGAAACCTTGAGAGCTTGAGTGTTGACTGGTTTGGGAAGTTGAGTGTCATCCTGGAACTCATCCTTGTGGATTCATATCCCTATTGAGACTTGGAAAAATAGTGTCTAAGTTTGGGTGGAACATCCTTGGTCTGCAGCCAGTTGGTGATTGTTTTTGTTAAAGATAAGTTCTCTTTTTCATGGTGTTTCTTTGCTTATACATAATTATTTCCGATGTGTATTTTTCATTATCTCTGAGATATGCATTATCAATGTGCCTGCTTGATGGTTATTGTTGTGCATGGCGTGTTGTTCTTTATTTCATAGTTTAACATGAATTTTTATGACTACATGTGTTATTTCATGCTTATTTATTTAGTTATTGGTATCATACATTAAAAATCAGTTCAAGAAGAGGTTATTGAGGTAACTTTCCCCGCCTTGGAGGTTGGGGATGTGACAGAATGGTATCAGAGCATCTTGGAGGGATTTTTGGCAGTAGCGCACCCGGCCTATGGTGGTGGTTGGGTGAGTGACAAAGTAGTATTAGAGTTGTTGGTTTACAACATTGGGCCTTGAAGGGGAGTGCTACGACAATTCTTGCAATATTTCTTGAATTAATTAATGTCTATCAAATAGCGTCGAGGTGTAAAAGTGTCAAGACCACATTGGGAATAGTGCTCGGATGATCCCTCATGGCCCTAGCATTCCAATGAGCCCTTCCCTTCACGATCTGAGCATCCAAGTTGATATTTATTCCCACAAGAAACCAACGCACAACAACCATTGATCGAGCTTCCAAGTGGGTTATCCATTGTTTCTCTATGGACTACACAACTCTTTATCCCACATGCATGGGAAGATAGTATATTGAATGGTTTATAAGCCTAAGGAACCCTTACATTATTTGTGTGCGAAAAGAGAGTCATGGAACCTTGTGGGGGGCACACGTAATATAATTTTTGGTTGAAGGTCTCGATGGGTCATTACCCTAGATATCGAATATCATAAGATATTAAGTGGGGTCAAGAATGGGAGATTAGATACCCGATAGCTCGGTGGTTCAGTTCCCTAGATACGGGATATCGGAAAAATATAAATGGTGTCGTGTGTGGGTAGTCGCTAGCCTGGTGGGTCGGTGGGCCCATATCATACCCCCAGACCCTAAGAAGTTTCAATTCTCATCCCTCAGTGATGGTCCAGTATATTGATACATCGATGGATTGATAGCCACATCATCTACCACATCCATCACACGTGAAAGGGTCCACATGGATGTTGCATCAGATAGGAAATGTCAACAGGAAGAAGAGTGTGACAGGTGACTAGTTTCATGTCATAAGTATCGTCAGATCCATTTCAGTACCACATGTAGCTTTTTTTTTTATATCATGTGTCATGAAGATAAGGTGCCATGTGTCTAGGTGTCAGTTGGACCCCCCATCTCAGCGCCTTAAGTGTCGACTGTTGGATATGGAGGCTAAGAGATATTGGTCGTTGATGAAGGTCAAGAGAGATTTTGATGCATCAGATCCCAGAACTTCTATGAGATCCCAAACCCCATCCTTAGTTGACATACTCGAGGATTCAATACCTAATATCCAAGGTTCATGATGCCTCGGTGGGTCAATACACCAGTGGGCCTATACCCCAGGTACTGGATATCGGAAGAATCTAAGTGGGGTAATGTGTGGGAATTCGATACCCGATAGCCCGGTGGGCCAGTCCGTTATGTTCCCTGGTGGGTTGGTGGGCCATGTTGCACCCCCGGAAGTTTCCAATATCATTTTGGTGTGACATCTTGATGCCCCGGTATCTCGGTAGGCTGGTGGCCAAGTCAACTACCGCATTACCTACCATGTCAGTGTTGTGTCAACATCCACATAATCTTCCATATCATCCATCACATGTTTAAGGGTCCACATGTATGCCACATCATCTTGAGAGACCTATACATAAGGGGGGAAATGACAGAAACTTCAAAAGGGCATAAATTTTTGCCCTGAGCTTGGAATTGAGAAAATGAATAGTCATTGGAAAACTCTTGGAAAATGCAATCTAGTTATGCACCCAAAAAAAGGTTTTGAGTAGTAGGGATCACATGCAACTAGTAATAATATGAGTGGTTACCTTAAGAAACAAAAAAAAAAAATACATAAATATTTACAGTCCTTTTTCCATAAATGTGTATACGTGTTATTCTCTTTATCTAACAAAAATTATGTTGCATTCACACTTTCTTGCATAATTAAGGGTATAAACACATAATTTCAAGCTAAGAATTCATATTTGGGAAATGGAGGAAGGAGAGGGAGCCTTCAGTCATGAAAGAGAATCCAAAGGTCAGAATTTCAATGTTGGAAATCCAAAGATAGAATCTAATGGTCAGAAGAGCATAGTGGAACCAGAAATTTTAATACAGACAGTGAGAATCTTGAAAATAGAAGTGCGGAGTTACAAAGAATATAATAAAAAGATGATGAAATAATAGAATCAAATAAATTTCCAAATGATGCAAAGCCCAAATTAGTTGCAGAGACAAGAAAGGAATGGATCAGGTTCAAGACAGGGGGAAGAAGGCAGGCAACATGAAAGAAGAGATAATTGTAGAAGAGTTATTAATTCAAGAAGATTAAGTGGAACTCATAGACATCACTCACCACCTTACTCGGCTAGGAAGTCTTATACATATGAGGATTCAAGGATCAGTCCAGAAGTGTCTCTTGTCATACAACAAACAATAAAACATGAGTAGGATGGTTTACAAGGAGAGCTAAGGAATCTTAAGACGCCATCCTTTGCCAGTGAAAGAGAAATAGAAGATGATCGTGAATCCTAATTGCTTGGAATCGTGAAGTATTTTTAGTTGCACAAATATTCCTCTAATCTATAAGACAAAATTGTCACTTACCATTTGCATGGAAAATATACTATGTGGTGGGATTAGTTGAAGCAAGTTGAACACATCAATGAGAGAAGGATCACTTGGAAGTAGTTTAAGAGGTATTTTCAGAAGGAATATCTTTAAGAGCACTACTATGAAAAGAAGATGCAATAATTATTTGAACTTAAGTTGGGGAGAATGACCATGGGAGAATATGAAAAGAAATTATTGGGTTGTTGAAGTATGTGGGATTTATAAAAAATGGAAAGGTAAATATACATAGATGTTTTAGTGGACTGCCATCATTTTATAAGGAAAATATTCAATATGATGATCCTAGAAATTTGATAGAAAGCATTAAAAAATATAAGTACTTGTATGAGAAAGGCAAGGGAAGAGAAACTTTGCAAAAGTATTGGAAATATAAGAAGGAGAAGTTTGATCAAAGAAGGAAGGGATTCAAACATCCTTTCAACACAAACAACCCTAATAAAAATCAGCAAGATCAATCAGATAAGAATGAGTCAAAGAAACAAGACTCCTTGGGAAAAAGGGAAATACCACCAATACAATGTTGGGGATGCAAAGAAGACCACATGTACAAGAATTTACTTCACAGAGGAGATAAAATGAATAGCGTGCACAACATCCAAAAATATACTATGGTAGAAGACATGGGAAAAAGTGTTCCAAGAATATATGCAGCATTAGAAGACTGACAAGCGTAATACCAATCTCATATGATAGAAGTGGAAGGTAAGATCATCAATCATCATGTTGCTATTTAATTGATTCAAGAACAATCCATTGTTACATTGATCCTAAAGTAGTAGATAGACTTCATTTGGAGAAAATTAAGCTCAAGAAATCAAGTTTGGTTTAGCTAGCCATTGGTACCAAAAGAAGGATCAATGAGACAATCAGAGGTTGTCCCATGAACCTAAATGGAGTAAATGTGGTTGTTGATATGAACCCCATACCATTAGGATCTTATGATATAGTAATTGGAATGGATTGGTAGGAAAATCATCATGTTGTTCTAGATTTTCATGACAAGACATTTACATGCCTTAATGAAGAAGGAAAATAGAGCATTGTGAAAGGAATCTCGAGACCCATTTATATAAGGGATATTTCATCCTTACAACTGAAGAGATGTTTTAGGAAAGGTTTTCAATTGTATGCATATCATGTAGAAGAACCAAAAAATAAAAAAGGACCAAGCCTTGAAGATTTTTCAGTATTGCAAGAGTTTGAAAATGTATTCCAAGAAATACCTGGATTGCCACCAAAGAGGGATATAGATTTCTCTTTTGATTTAGTACTAGGAGCTACCCCAGTATGAAAAAATCCTTACATAATGAGAACACCATAGTTAAATTAATTATGAATGCAGCTGGAATAATTTTTTAAGAAAGGGTACATACGCCCAAGTGTTTCACCTTGGGGAGCACTAGTACTCTTTATGAAAAAGAAGGATGGAACATTGAGGTTATGTATTGACTTTAGACAGCTGAATAAATTTGCAGTGAAGAACAAATACCCTCTACCTAGAATCAATGACCTATTTGATCAGCTAAGAGGAGAAAATATATTTTCAAACATATACTTAAGATCATGATACCATCAAGTAAGAATCAAGGAAGAAGACATCAATAATACAACCTTCAGAACCAGGTATGGACATTATGAATTTGTAGTGGTGCCATTTGGACTAGCCAATGCTACAGCTGTATTTATGTTCTTAATGAATGGCATATTCAGAATTATTTAGATAAGTTTTTCAGTGTATTATTGGTTGACATACTTATCTATTCTAATTCTAAGGAAGAGAATGAACATCACTAGAGGTTGATGTTGCGAGTACTAAGGAAACATCAGTTGTATGCCAAGCTAAGCAAGTGTTATTTTTACCAGGAACGGATCCATTATTTGGGGCACATTATGTTATAATAAGGAGTAGCAGTAGATCTAGAGAATATTGAATCCATTAGAGGGTGTCCATCACCAAATAATGTTGCAGAAGTT
Organism: Picea sitchensis; assembly: GCA_010110895.2. NCBI lineage: Eukaryota > Viridiplantae > Streptophyta > Pinopsida > Pinales > Pinaceae > Picea > Picea sitchensis. The sequence goes on along the minus strand of SNQJ01S0000471.1, from coordinate 125,134 downwards.
AGATATTTTATGGGATCAATTGGATTCTATAGGAGGTTTATAGAAGGTTTCTCTAAGATTTCTCATCCCATCACTTATTTACAAAAGAAGGGAATTAAGTTTGTATGGAAAATAGAGTGTGATGAGAAATTTATTTTGTTAAAGGAATTACTTTCTAGTGCACCTATATAAATATTGTTGACCCAAATGAGCATTTTGTGGTTTGTACAGACGCATGCAAGGAAGGACTTATTGGAGTCCTCACTCAAAATGGACATGTCATTATTTATGAGTCTAGAAAGCTTAAAGAACATGAAGGGAACTATGTCATGCATGATATGGATCTTGCTACCATAATTCATGCCTTGAAGAGGTGGAGGCATTATTTAATGGGGAAGAAATTTGAACTAAAGATAGAACATAGTGGTCTAAAGTAGCTTTATGAAAAACCAACTTTGAATGCCAGATGAAATATATGGCTGGAATTTTTAAGCGAGTATGATTTTGACATCAAACATATCAAGGGAAAGGAGAATAAAGTTGTTGATGCACTCAGCAAAATGGTACATCTCATGCATGCTACAACCATTAGTATGCATTAGTTAGACTTAAATAGCATAATTTTGGATGTTCTTGTTACAGACCAGCATTACCTACAAGTAAAAGAAGATTTATAGCAAGAGAATGTACATAAGAAATTCAGAGGGTATGAGATTAAGGAGGAAGGGTTGCTCGTGCTTAAGAAAAAAATGTATGTTCCTAGTTCTGGAGAACTTAGGAACTTGGTGTTAAGATAAATGCATAATGTTCCATATGTCGAACATATTGGTTACCAGAAGACAATTTCCATAGTAAGAAGCCAATTATTTTCTCCTAGGATGAAGAAGGATGTTTTTTATTACATTGACAGATGTATGGAATGTCAAAGAGTGAAATATGAACATAGGCACCCAACGTGTTTGCTACAACCATTACCAATTCCAGAGAATAAATCGGAAGTGGTAAGCATTGATTTGATCACTAAGATGCCCAGGACAGCAAGGAAACATGATTCAACAATGGAAGTTGTCGATAATTTGACAAAAGTTGTTAATTTCATTCTTATGAAAATGACTCATACAACAGCCAATATTGCAAAAATTTACATGAGGAAGATTTTTAGGTTGCATTGAATACCTAAGGAAATTGTTTCATACAAAGATATAAAGTTTACTTCAAACTTTTAGAGGGGATTATATAAAGGATTTGGTATAAATATGAGCTTTAGCATAGCATACCATCCACAGTCAGATGGGAAGACAAAGAGATTCAACCAAGTAATTGAAGACATGTTGAGAATGTATGTGATGGATAAGCCATCTAAGTGGGAATATTATTTGCATTTGGTTGAGTTTTCCTACAATAATGGGTACCAAGATTCATTGAAGATGATCCCATTTGAAGCATTGTATGGCAGAAATGTGATACTTCAGAAAGTTGGGACAACCTAGAAAACAGAGTAGTACTTGGGCCAGAATTGCTCAAGGATATGGAAGAGCATGTTAACGTTGAGTAAATTGTTGGGCTGAAAAAACAATCTACAAAGGTAACCTACAAACCAACTTTAAGACTGGAAATTAGCGTTTCTAATCTAGAGAGGGCTCTCTCTGAGACTTGATCTCTGATAGAAAATATGCTTTTCTTGATAGCTATATTTTAAAATTCAAGGTAGATTTTTAATAGGTCTGCTGACAAAAGATAGTGTTTCTAGGGCTATGGAGTCAACCCCTAAAAACAAAGAAACAATGCTTGGTGGGTAGAATTCCTTAGATGAATAAAGGCTAAACAAGGTGATGAACTTCAGTATTTAATTTGATTATCTAGGGAGAAAGAAGAAAATAAACACACAACAAAATTAGAGCACCACAGTGGATGAATTGTGATCTTAGCTGAGAAGACAGAAAAAATTTAAATCGACTCAGTCTAGAGCACCACTTAGATGAATTCTGGACTTTAAAAATTGTCAATTTAAATAGAAGAGGAGTGAAAGTGAATATGAATACACAGGAAATACATACAAAGAGAGGTACAAACTTCAGAGCATCACCATTAGAATATTTTCTTAAGGAATTTGGGACTTCTGCATTTGTATTTCCTCAGATTCAAGAAATTACACAGAGGATCAAAATATTTATACTTTTGTATGTGCCCCCTTTTACATCAAAACAGTCCCTATATAGAGAGAGAAAATCTATACTAAGCTGCTAGGAATCAAACTACTATCTCCTAAAGTTGTGGATCTGGTTGTTTTCAAAAAGAATAACAACCTTTACAAAAATTATCAAAAATAGGAAAGTCAATCTGGAAATCACAAACTATCTCGGATGTTGTTTACAATCATAAAATATTTAGGAAAATCACAATCATACGGTTGTGATGGAATATTATGTGTGTTGATGGACAACATTGTCACCGCAGCGTAGTAGATTCTGGCTCTTGTTGTGCAACTGTTGGCTGCAAAATTTGTACAGTGATCTCGCGCAATGGATCTTCATGTAGAGGTTGTGTGCACAAATCCAGTTGGCTACAAAGAGTGGGATCATCCAATTGGTCTGTAGATTTTTTGTTCAAAGTCAACTGTAGTTGTAAGGCCCTACTTTTCCTTCTCAGTGACAAGATTTGTCTTTTCAAATTTTTCATTTGTCTCAACAAATCCCCATTTCTTTTCAATTTCAACTAAGCATCGGAGAGAGTTGCACATGCATTATCAATAGTTGGTCTACACTCTTTGAAATTATCCATGATTCTTTCCTCTGACATCCTCTTTTCCTCCCTAATCTCAATGATTACATCTTGGGCCTCTCTGAGATGCTTTTTAAGCCAATTTATATTATTTTCTCTTGTTGTTGGCAAGGTAGGGGATAACTGACCTCCTTGACTCTTCGATGTTGGTGTTTCAATAATATTTTCTACTAGATGCCTTCTCAATTCTATGTTTTCTTGATAACATTGGGCTCTAACGTGTTGAGATTGATTTAGTTGTTGTTTCATTTCCTGTGTATTTGCATTTTCCTCACCTAACTCCACCTGTCTTTCATCAATTCCCTTGTTTTCACATTCAACAAGCTCTAGTTGAACTGTGTGTGTGGTAAATCTCTTGGCAAAGGAATTGGTGCGCAGTTTACTAGGAGCTTGGATCTCCTCGGTTTTATTAATCAATCTCAACCTGCTTCTCTTCTGGGATGTTGGCTGACTGAATGATGAGTCTTTTGTTTCTTTCATTTTTCTTCTTTCAGTAACATCTTCCTTTATTGCCTCTAAAATATGAAGTGTTGATTCCCCTGCAGATAGAGGAATGTCTCCTTTAGGGTATCTAGGAAAGTTATCCGAAATCATAAAATAATTACAGTCTGTGTTCAAATGTCTCAATTCTTCAACCACTAACATATTAATTAATGAAAAATAAAATAGTTTTTTCCATGGTTGATCAGCTTTGGCCTAGACATTGTCTACCATCTTTCCCAGGCTTCGACACAAGAAGAAAGGCATGTTTAAGGGATTTTTCCCTGTGAAATGCATCAGTAACCTGATTTGGTATGGATGCACCTTGTCGAATCTTCCTTCACAGGTGAAATATTTATTGATTATCCTCAAAAGTTTCTCAAAAGTATCTAGGATATACTCGCTTGGAAAGTCAACTCCAATTTTTCGATTTTGATATTCATGCTTGATGAAATCCATATAATATGAAATGTCTAAAGGTGTACCATTAAACCATTTTTCTCCTTGTAGAGGGATCTTCGTCGCAGTTGACATAGTTTCCTACATCACTTGGAAAGTGATTCTCGCAATTGTCCCACTGACACTAGTAAAATTGAGAATGAATTAATCAGCTAGTTGCGCATTATATCCTTGAATCCTTTTGCAGAAACGCATATATCTAGATTGTTCAAAAGACACCCTGATTGTCGGGTTTGCATTTATTAATTTCAAATCCTGAGGTTAAAACCTCAAGGCCCTGCCACTTCTTGCATTCTTTCTTTTGCTTTGGGAAGTTTCCATGGTGTTGGTATATGTTAATTTCAAGTGAGCAACAATAAATGGTAATACCCTCTCTACGCAGCAAATAAAAATGATGAACTTTGTAGAAACTGCAAGAAAAAGTAGCACGGGAATATTTGCACAGAAAACAAATCAATAACATACAATTCGACGCAATGAGAAATTCGGCATGGCAGTAAAGTGCAACAGAAAAATTCGGCGCGGTGGGAAAATTCAACGCGAAAAGAAATTGTGACGGAAATTTTGGTGCGACGGGAAATTGTGATGGAAATTTCGGCGCAGTCGAAACTCGGCGTGTAAACAAAGAGAAATGGGAGACTTGGCACAGCGGAAATCTTAGTGCAGTAGTCGGTAATTCAAAAGGAAGAAGGTTGACTGTGAGAAGAAACAACTCGTTCCAAAAAACTAGTTTGCAGCGAGCTCCAAAAATACTTTTAAGCAATGGTTGAAAACAATGGAGCAGACGCAGCAAAATCAAAACAATAGACTTACAATACGACTGACAACAAATAGATTTTACGCAGCGAAGGGCTCCAGAGCTTGCTGAAAAAACTATGGACAATGCACAAATTATGAAAGCGATAGAGAAGCATGAAAGGTGACCAATATTTATGTTTGAATGGATAAGGAATGAAGTCATGGAAAAGGATGGTAAATCCATGGGAATTATAAGGTCGAAAGAAGGTTGAATATTTGCGTAGAAAACTCGTGCAACGGGTACACTTTTGAAGTGTGCAAAGTACAAATGATAGGAGTGCCATGATTTTTCACTTTTCTGACTTCATGATTAGGTAATGATGCTCATGATATATTTTGACATGACCTTTATCCTAACCACTTGACTCAACTTTGGTACCTAAATTCCCATGTTTTGACATGACTCGATATTTTAGAAGATAAACCCCTACAATTCACACATGACTAATCCTTACACCCTTTTCCTAACTTTTATCCAAAATCCTTACTCTATCTTTCAAACCATCCCTTAGTTTGTCACTAACCTCGTGAACTTTGACACACCAGCTGCAACTTATTTAGGAAAACTTTATTTTTTCAAATAACTAAAACATGACTCTAAAAAATGGATGAACCTATGACTCGTGAAACGTGACACCTGCCTCGGGAAATGTGTCATGTATTTAGGTGGTTTTTCAGCACATGGTTTTTGTCGATGGTTTTCTATTTCCGGCTAAGTAATTAGGGTTTTGTACTAATCCAGGTCATTGGGTTAGGGTTTGGATGCCGCTGGCTCCTATATGTATTTTGTATTGTAAACATTGTAACATGATGAATAATATAGAATATGTTGGTTTTCCCGGTTTGGGTTTCCAGGGGAAAAATCTCTGTGTAATGTTTGTATTTTCCATTGTATATTTTCTGTTATTTTTCTGAATATTTGTTTGCCATAGATATTGTACAAGGTTAGAATTTACATATTTATCATAATAATATTTAACTAGTAGGCGGGACCCCCTTGTAGAATAGAGGCGCAAAGATAGACATGTTACGCTTATATGTTGATGTTGTTATGATGTTGCCTACATAGTCCTATACAGTTGATGATGCAGTCTTGGTTTCATTTGATGTGATGAATGGGTGGTTGATGCATTATTGCTAAATCATGTTGGTATTTGCTTGTGATACAGAGAAGTTCCATGGGTATGAGGGTCATGTTGTTTACAGGTGCTATGTTATTTTATGTTATAACCTTGATTACTAATCCATACATTGATTGCTAACCCATATATGATCTATGAAATGGGAGCTTGATCAAAACAAAAGGAAAAAACTATGGAAACGTTCTAAAGCTATGGAAAAAAAATTATGTATAAACCTTTGTGACATGGTGGACCTAGCTACTATACTATGTGTTTTGGTTAAAGGATTATTCAAATTTTATTAAAGAGTTGTATGGAGGAATGTATGGTAAGGTTAACGTATGTTATGATATGTCTCGAGTGGCGCACTATACAATAGATATGGTATCAGATCTTTACGATGGATATAGCATTGAATTTTAGATTGAATATGGTTTGATTTTAATGGTGGATGTTATGTTAGTGGGTTGGCTCGTACATAGAATTGAATAGGGCTAGATGAGGAAGCGACGTGCATTTACTGCACATTACTCGAAACCTCCCTTGAGCCCATCACCCTAGCATAGTTTCATTGTTTCTCTGTTGGTTGTCAAAGCTTCGCAATTTCAGGTTTCAAAAGTGAAAACTCGACCAGCTTGTCATTGAAGTGATTTTCTCACAGCTATGTCCCTTTGCTTTACATCCATGATGGACTCTCTGTATTATGAATCAAATGGTGGCTCAGGATTGCATGGGTTCTATGTTTTCTTGATTTTTCGACTGAGTGTAAATATTATGTTATGGGTTCTTTGTGATTACTGCGAAATTTTGGTATTCTTAAGCGAAATAATGGGTGTTCTTGATTATAAAGTTTGCACAATGGTTACTGAATCAATCAGCTTGGTTTTTTATGATGATTCTCTATGAAAAATGGTAACAGTGATGCAACGAGCTCTAATTTTTATTGTTGAGGGGTTTTAACCACCAGTCTGTGTTGTTGGACACACCGACTACACTGAGAGGGGGGGGTGAATAGTGTAGGGCTCTTTTTCCAAAACTACTTAGTTAATAGTCACCATTAACTCATTACTCATTGTTGTCATTTATAACCAGTTAAATGTCAACACATATCAGCAACATATATCAACAATATATCATCAACAAGTCATCACCACAAGGAACACAAAAAACACAAGATGCATGTACAGTTTTCTTTTTATTACAGACTACAATCCTTGGGGTTTTTCAGCAACAATTGAATAGAGTACAACTCTACAAGAGAACCAGCTCTATAATGAAAGACTCATCTTACACCCTCAACACCAACTTAGATGAGGCAACAATCCTCAATAGATATCAATCTATACCATAAACAAGTGCATCAACCATGCACCAACCTGTGCCAAACAACCTGTAATCAACCTGTACCATAAACAAGTGCATCCAACCATGTACCAAGTATACACCAATCATGTGTCAACTACTCATCAATATGTACCAACATCATCAACTATACACCTCATGTATGTGCCAAATCATCAATGGCTTGTCTCAACCATGACTAGTTTTGGATTAGTCAACAACCCTAACTTTAAATAATCACAACTTTGTACCTGTAATGAACAAAGATATGAAACTGATACACAATGTTCTTCAGTGTGTTTTATGCAATTCCTCCAGGTTTCACTACTTGGAACCTCTCATAAAATGAGTTATAGAAAAAATGTCATACCTTGCTGAATTTTGGCTTATTCTAGAGAGCGACCTTGTAGAGTGTGCCCCAGACAGAATATTTGTTGAATTGATCTTAAACTTAGAAAGAATAATGAAAATAATTTATCCTCCCTTGAATTTCGACCCTTTTTTCTTCACCTTCCCTCTGAAATTCGGCTTAGATATCCTTTGGTTACCTCAGTCGCCTAGATATCTTCAATATGCTCAAGTGTTCCACACCAAAAATGCTCAAGAAGCTCACACAAGAAGCTCTCCATCAATACTCCAAAATATATTCTCACAATAAGCTCTTCATTGATCCACACAAAAGGATTATCTACAAGAGACCATTGATATCTTATTATACTTTCATCCTCTAGGTCATTTAACCCATTTTTAGGTCACTTAACACATTTCTAGGTCACTTAACCTATTTTCCTTATTTTAGGGTTAACCACTTTCCATAAATAGAAAGTTCTCCAATACTTTATCATTTAAATATTTCTTCTTGATTTTGTCACCTTACTTTATCATTTCTTGATTTTGTCACTTCTCATTTTATCACTTTTGATTTTTATCACTTCTTTATTATTTAAATAATCCACCTCGACTTCTAATACTTTTACTTATCATTTAAATAATGATTTCTTCTTTTTAGGTCACTTAACCCATTTCTAGGTCACTTAACTTATTTTCCTTTATTTTAGGGTTAACCACTTTCCATAAATAGAAAGTTCTCCAATACTTTATCATTTAAATCTTCTTGATTTTGTCACCCTGTTTATCATTTCGATTTTGTCACTTCTCTTTATTACTTTTAAATAATCCAATTTGACTTTGTTACTTAATTTTATCATTTAAATAATGAGATTTCTTCTTTTATGTCACTTTGACTTCTTTGACCTTGGGGCTTCAAGCTTCATGTGGGTCCTTCATTCGTATACTGTAACTTCAAACCATGAGGAGTTATGTGACTCCACATACCACCAAAAATAGCATGAAAGAATTATCCATCTAGGATAGCTTCATCAACAATTTTCTTTTGATCTTCATCTCATTATTTCACATACAAGCATGGGTCCTCCAACCATTCTTCTAGGATAACTCAACTGTGAAGTGTCTTCCCGTGAGTGTTTTCTTACCCATAACTGGACCACTTTGGATTTCATCCATTTGTGCACCTTATCAATAATGATAAGACACAATTTACATTAACCTCCAACCATTCTTCTAGGGAGAGAACTCAATCCCAGCGCCTTCCGAGGGATTTCACCATATGGGGACCATTTTTGAGTTCATCTATTTGTGCACCTTTAATAATCATGATAAGACAATAATGATTCATTTACATTTTTCAACAATGCATCATATACCAATGAAACCACATCGATCCATATTCATCATGTATCAATGACAACCATTGATCCATTCATTTATATCAATTACAAATCATTGATCCATCTTTCATCTATGCAATTTCATCAAGGACAATACATATTACATTACATCAATATCAATCATTGGTATCAATCAATCACTTCGACATCAATCAATGATATCAATCAATCAAATCATTGGTATCAATGACAACATGATCCAACAATCTCCCCTTTGGCATTGATGAAATACTCAATATTGATGTCAACACCAATTACCACTATTGATTTCAACATGTAGATAAGGCATGCTCTAGGTCAATAGTCAATGTGACTATCTCTCTTAATCAATAATCATCAATCACATCAATTTACTCATCTCTCCCAATCAATAATCATCAATCACATCAATGTGACTATCTCCTTGGACATCAATTGCAAGGGCTATTTTTCCTTTGGATGATCCTTGGGTTTTGAATTTTCCTAGTTTTTCCTTGTCTCGGAAAGTGCCTTTGATATTCCTCTAATAATCTCTCCCTTTTGAACAAGGGATATCACTGATGTAATGCCGAAAATACATCAAACATACTCCTCCTCGGTGGACCATCGCTTCCTCCCCTGGAATTATGCCTCTTTGTTCTTTCTTCAAATATAGGCTCTTTTCTAGGTATGCATCTGATAAATATCTCTCTCCTATAATCATGGGAAGAAGAATGACTTCTATGGGTATGTCTCCCCTTATCTTCTTTCAGCATCAATATTCTACCATATAACAATCCTTGAACCTTTTCATGCATCAAACTCCATGTCATACCAATCATCATGAAACAACAAATATGTCAATAATAAAATAGAGAATCATGAGAAAATATCAACCAAGTAATATCATGTACAAAAATGTGTGCTCATCATGCACAACACCTATGTACATCAACCACATACATCAACATCATGCAATGTGCTAAAAGATAGCATCCATGGAATAATAATATGACAACATTGTGCATCTACCAATATGTCAACTATGTGCATCCACCAATATGCTAAATCCATGTTCATCTATTGATATGTCAACAATGTGCATCTACCATGTCAACCATGCATCTACCAATATGCCAATATGTCCATCTACCAATATGCCAACCATGTGTATCTACCAATATGCCAACTATTTGTCATATCATGCATGATATGTTCTATCATGAACCAAGTGCCACAATCATGTATCTTAAACAAATACCAATTGTTGTGTTGATCAAGTAGTTTCACAGGTAGTATCATCAAGCATATGCCATCTATGAGTGTACAAAACATGTATCAATTATATATCAAGCTATGAATCATCAATTATGTACAACATGATCACATCATCAACTCACCAACCACATGTCCTAATGTGTAGCCCATCCATATGATAAATTCATGCATCAAATTTTCCAACAAGTAAGATTCCAATAACACAAGATATATATCATACAACCAAGGTGTCATAACTTCACTTTCATAACCAACATTGTTCTTCAACAAAAATGCATCAATCCATACTCTAGGGTTAGTACCGTGCATCCAATATAGTCTTTCAATATATATCATCATGACACATAGTCCAATATGCAGTTATGAAAACCTGCAGCAAACAATTTCATAACCTGTAATAAACAATGTCAGGCCCTGCATCATAGAGTTATACTATCACATCAAACTGCAATCCATGTGTGTTGCCTTTTTTCCTAGTTTTCACCACATATATATAGTATGTTGTACGCATACCATGTATGTATGTGACCTATACAGGTCACTCCTCGTGGTATGTACATGACCCATACCACCACAATTCAAGATGTGCATTAGTAGATGAAACATTTGAACTTCCTTCAGTTTTTCATTCTATTCTCGATGTTATGTCTTTCACCACTTCAGATGTCCTGCTCCTAACTTGAGTTTCGAGTATCCATATTTTCAAATATGACTCCTTTCCTTACTTCATTCCTTTTCTTCTAGACATGCGATTTGAAGTCCTCGCCATATACTTTCTTCCTGTGTACCATCACTTCTGGGATTTGTGGCCAAACCCACCACAACAGAATCTCATGTTGTGGCAATGAACAACAATGTGTCCCATTTGATCACATCTCCAACATCTATGGTGTTATGAAATCTTCCATTATATATTATTTCATAAGATCTACATTCAAAACATTTGTGACCATATTCATTACATAAATAACAATGCCCATGAAAACATCATACCTTTGTTTTGGTGTCCCAAAGATAGCTTTCTTGATGTCTTCCTGCTTTGTTATTTTGAAACTCTTTCACGTTTGTAGATGGCTCTTTCTAAGTAACATTGTTCTCCTGCCTTTGATGGATCTCATTCTCATGCTTCTTGAGGTGCTTGTTTAAGCATGTGTAGCTTCTTCTTTGTATCCAAGACTGATTTATCATATGGTGATCTTTGACTCTCTGGAAGATCTCATCCAAGATTTTTTGAGCTATTCAAGAATTTATTTGATCCTCCACTTTCTTTCTAAGATCACCAGCTTCTTAACCATCACATGACTCCTCTTCCTTTCCATTAATCTCGAGCCCTTCAAAAGTTCTTCACCCCTTTGGTTTCTTCAATTTGAGTCTTGAGATGAATAATAGTTTCAAAACTTTTGCTAATCTCATCATCTACCTTCATATAGAGTCTTTTTTCATTCTTTTAGTCTTGCAGGATCTCTTTTTCCCTATCTTCCACTTAGTTCTATTTCTCTTGTTCTTGGAGCATTCCCTTTAACTCAAGATGTGCTCTTGACTCCTCCTAAGAAATTCTTAGTGTTATCGAAAGATAGTTATAGTGTATAAAAAATGATCACTTTTTTGTATCTATATAACTCCTCTTCAACTTCCTTTTGAAGTTCTAATAGATATTTTTTCTATTCATTCCATGTGATAACTACCATCAAACTTTACACAAACTATTTAGATCATCTTCTTTCACTTGAGAAAAATCAACATCATCACATTTAGAAATACACCAATCAAGGGTTTTGATGATTCTTTACCTTGGATAATCTTGATGGAGTGGTCTTCAACATCTTCCTTCTCCTTCTCAAGGCTTTGATATGTCCCCTCTAGATTTAGCCATAGATCCCATGAAGTGAAGTTCCATCATTTCTTTGATATGGCTTGAGAGTCCACTAGAATGGTATTAAGAGCCAATGCATCATTCTTCTTTCCTTTCCCTTTGAGCTGCAAACTTGGCTTGTTCTTCAATGGAATTGATCCACTGGTTGCCTCCAAATAGCTGTTCCCATTGTATTCAAATACATTGATCTCATCTTTATTCTCCAAGTAGAATAGTTTTCCTTATCAAGGATTGGAACTTCATCATCCATTTGTGTGTTCATGGATCTTCCTTCCAAGCTTGTTAAGGCTTGTATTGAAGGCCCACTGGATACCACCAAGGAACACACTGACTAATAATTTGAGGGGCTGAACAAGTGTAGGCTCTTTTTTCCAAAACTCTTAGTTAACACAACATTTATTCATACTCATTGTTGTCATTTATACAATTACAATGACAACGATATCACAATATATGTATGCAATAAATTTTCTTTTTATTACAGACTACAACTTCTTGGGGTTTTTTCAAAAACAATCAATAGCATAACTCTAAGAGCACTATATATATAATTTAAGACTCATCTTACATCCTCATAACCAACTGAGATGAGAAACAATCTCAACAGATATCAATATGTACTATAAGTAAGTGCACGCCTATGCACCAACCAAACTATACAAATAACTCGTAATCAACATGTACCATAAACAAGTGCATCCAACCATGTACTGGGTGCATAATCAATCATGTGTCAACTACCATCAACCAACATCATCAACTATGTAAACAACATCATCAACTATACACCTCATGTATGTGACAGTCTCATCAATTGTTTGTCTCAACCATAACAAGTTTGGATTATCAACAACCCTAACTTGAAATAATCATAACTATGCACTGTAATGAATAAAGATTCTAAACTCCATACACAATGTTCTTCATTTGTTTTATGCACCTAGGTGTCACTACTGGAACCCTAAGAAAAGGAGAGTTATAGCAAAAATGGCATACCTTGCTGGAATTTTGGCTTATTCTAGAGAGTTTACCTTGTAGAGTGTGTCCCACACGGAATATTTGTTGAATCGACCAAACTTAGAAAGCATCATGAAAAAGAATTTATCCTCCCTTGAATTATGGCCCTCTTTCTTCACCTTCTCTCCGAATTCGCTTAAATATCCTTTGGTTACCTCAATCACCCATATAGATCTTCTCAATATGCCCAAGTGTTCCACACCAAAAAATGTTCAAGAAGTTCTCACAAGAAGCCCTCCATCAATACTCCAAAAGATTCTCACAAGAAGCTCTCCATTGATCCACACAAAGGACTATCTACAAGAGACCATTGCTATATTATTTATACTTTTCACCCTCTAGGTCACTTAACCTATTTTTCTTATTTTAGGTTAACCACTTCTCTCCATGAACAGAAATTTCTCCAATACTTTTATCATTTAAATATTCCTTCTTGATTTTGTCACTCATTTTATCATTTCTTGATTTTTGTCACTTCTCTTTATTATTTAAATAATCCATCTCGACTTTGTCACGCTACTATCATTTAAATAATGATTTCTTCTTTAGGTCACTTAACCCATTTCCAGGTCACTTAACTTATTTTCCTTATTTTAGGTTAACCAATTTTCCATAAATAGAAAGTTCAATACTTTATCATTTAAATATTCCCTTACTAATTTTGTCACCTTACTTTATCATTTCTTGATTTGTCACTTTCATTATTTTAAATAATCCACCTTGACTTTGTCACTTACTTTATCATTTAAATAATGATTTCTTCTTTAGGTCACTTGACCTATTTTCTTTATTTTAGGGTTAACCATTTTTCCATAAATAGAAATTTCTCCAATACTTTATCATTTAAATATTCCTTCTTGATTTTGTCACCTTACTCTTTTATCATTTCTTGATTTTGTCACTTCTCTTTATTATTTAAATAATCCACCTTGACTTTGTCACTCTACTTCATCATTTAAATAATGATTTCTTCTTTTAGGTCATTTAACCCATTTCTAGGTCACTTTAACCCATTTTCTTATTTTAGGGTTAACTCAATTCTCCATAAATAGAAAGTTCTCCAATACTTTATCATTTCAAAATTCCCACGACTGCCACCCACTTCATGATTTCTTGATTTTGTCACTTCTTATTATTTAAATAATCCACCTTGAATTGGCCACTTTACTTTATCATTTAAATAATGATTTTATTTTACTTCATTCTGGACTTCTTAGATCTGGGGCTCAAGCCTTCATATGGGGTCCTTCATTTTTGTAAGGTCATAACTCTCAAAACCATGAGGAGTTATGACATTCCACATACCACCGAATGGTATGACAAGCACTATCCATTCCAGGATAGTTTCACTAATAATTTCATTGATTTTCATCTTGTTATTCCACATACAAGCATGCAGTCCCTCCAACCATTTCTAGGATAACTCAATCCGCAAAGTGTATTTTTGTGAGGGATTTCACCATAAGGGGACCATTTTGGAGTTCATCCATTTGTGCACCTTTATCAATCATGATAAGACAATAATGAGTCATCTATACATTTTTCCAACAATGCATCATATACCAATGAAAAACAATTTTCGATCCATCTTCATAATGTATCAATGACAACTCATTGATTCATCTTCATCATATCAATGACAACTCATTGATCCATCTTCATCTATGCATTCTCATCAAGGAAAATACATATTACATTACATCAATCATCAATCAGTGAATCATTTGGCATAAATCAATCACTTGACATCAATCAATCAAACCATTGGCATCAATGACAACATGATCCAACAATATCCCCCTTTGGCATTGATGGCAATACCAATATTGATGTCAACACCAATTACCAATTATTGATGTCAACATGTAGATACGGCATGATCTACATCAATAGTCAATGTTACTATCTCTCCCAAATGTGACTATCTCTTCCAATCAATAATCATCAATCACATCAATCTGACTATCTCTCCCCCTTTGACATCAATGGCAAAGGGCCATTTTCCTCTTGGGGCTGCTCCCCCTACTTGAACTTTCCTTGGGGATGATCCCCCTGTCTGAGTGTCTTTGATCTTCCTCTGAATAATCTCTCCCCTTTTGAACAAGGGATATCACTATGATGTAATGTTGAAAATACATCGAACATACTCTCCATGTGACCATCGCTCCTCCTGGAATTATGCCTTTGTTCTCTTTCTTCAAATATAGGGCTCTTTTCTAGGTTTGCATCTGATAAATATCTCCTCCTAGAATCATGGGAAGAAGAATGACTCCCCCTATGGGTATGTCTCCCCCTATCTTCTCTGCAAGATCAACAATATGCTACCATATAATGATCCTTGGACCTGTTCATGCATCAAACTCGTGCCATACCAACCATCATGAAACAACAGATATGTCAACAATAAAATAGAGAATCATGAGTAAATTATCAACAAAGTAAATCTTGTACAAAAATGTGTGCTCATCATGCACAACACTTATGTACATCAACATCATGCAATGTTCCAAAATATAGCATCCATGGAATGTATCAATCATATGCCTCTATCAATATGCCAACATGTGCATCTACCAATATGCCAACCATGTGCATCCACCGATATGTCAACAATGTGCATCTACTGATATGTCAACCATGTGCATCTACAAATATGCCAACCATGTGTCATATCACTCATGATATGTCTCCATCATGAACCAAGTGCCACAATCATGTATCTTAAACAAATACCAATTGTTGTGATGATCAAGTACTACCAATGGTGTAGTATCATCAAGCATATGCCATCTATGAGTGTACCAAACATGTATAAATTATAGATCAAGCTATGAATCATCAATGATGTACAACATGATCACCTCATCAACTCACCAACCACATGTCCCAATGTGTAGCCCATCCATATGCTAAATGCATGCATCAAGATTTCCAACAACTAAGCTTCCAATACATCATCAAGATATATCACATAACCAAGGTGTCATAACTTCACTTTCATAACCAACATTGTTCTTCAACATAAAATGCATCAATCCATACTCATGGGTTACTGCCATGCACCCAAGATTTTATTTTACATCATCACCTTACATAATCAATATAGAATCATGAAAACCTATAGCAAACAATGTCAGAACCTACAATAAACCATGTAAGGCCATGAATCACAAAGTTATACCATCACATCAAACTACAATCCATGTGCATAGCCCTTTTCCTTAGGCTTCACCACATAAATGTGGCATGCTTCACAGATAGCTCGCGCATGTACGCGACCTATACAAGGTCAATCTGTGTATGTACGTGACCGATACCACTATAACGCATGTATGCATTAGTAGATGACACATTTGAACTTCCCTTCAGTTTTTCATTATTTTTTGGCTGCTCTGTCTTCTTCACCCACTTATGTAGATGTACCTACTCCTCAAAACTTGAGCTCTGAGCATCCATCTTTTCAAAGGTGTCTCCCTTCCTTACTTCATTCCTTCTTCTAGCCATGTTATTTGAAGTCCTCATCATAGACTTTCTTCTTGTGTTCCATCACTCATGGGATTTGTGTCCAAATACACTACAGTTGTAGCATCTCATGGTGTTACAGTGAACAACAATGTGTCCTACTTGATCACATCTCCAGCACCTTATGGTGTTATGAAATCTTCCATTATATATTCTTTCATAAGATCTACATTCAAAATCTTTGTGACCATATTCATTACAAGAATAACAATGCCCATGAAAAATACTTTCATACCTTTGCTTTGGTGTCCCAAAGATAGCTTCTTGATGTCTTCCTTGTTTTGTTATTTTGAAATTTTCCTTGCCTTGTGTATATGGTTGTTTTGCAACATTGTCTTCCTTCTTTGATGGACTTACCTCATGCTTCTTTGAGGTGCTTGCTTCAACATGTGTAGCTTCTTCTTTGTATCCAAGACCTGATTTATCATATGGTGATCTTTGACTTTCCAAGATCTCATCCAATGTTTTTGAGCTATTCAATAATTTATTTGACTTCTCCACTTTCTTTCTAAGATCAACAATTCCAGCTTCTAACTTATCACATGACTCTTCCTTTTCATTAATTCGATTCTGCAAAATTTCTTCTACCCTTTTGTCTTCTTCAATTTGGGTCTTGAGATGAATAATAGTTTCAAAACTTTTGCTAATCTCATCATCTACCTTCATATATTCTTTTTGATTCTTTAGTCTTGTGATATTTTTTTCCTGCTCTTCCAATTTAGTCTTATTGCTCTCTTATTATTCTTTGAGCATTCCCTTTAACTTCAAGATGTACCTTTGACTCCTCCTAAGAAACTTCTTAGTGTTATCCAAAAGATAGTTATAGTGTGTATAAAAATGATCACTTCTGTATCTATATAAACC